>APFE030944874.1:18267-58166 GCA_000404065.3 Pinus taeda
ATGGATATCAACCACCATCCATCACATCATATTTAAGAGAAAATTCTAAGGTTCAAGCAGTGGAACATCACATCAAACATAAAAAACAAGTCCTCCAACTCTTAAAGGATAACCTCTTGTTGGCACAAAATAGAATGAAACAATAGGCATATCAACATCGCAACGAAAGAAATTTTGATGTAGGTGATTGGGTATTCCTACGGCTACAACCATATAAACAAATGTCCCTCAAGAATGCTAAGAAGGATAACAAATTATCACCAAAGTATTATGGTCCGTACAAGGTGTTGCAAAATATTGGTACTATGGCATACAAATTGGAGCTTCCTGCAGCGTCTCGAGTGCACCTAGTTTTCCATGTTTTATGTTTAAAGAAGGTTATAGGCGACAAGCTCCCAGTTCAAACAATATTTCCAGAACATGACGAGGAAGGAAAAATTATATTGGAACTGGAAGCAGTCACAGAAACAAGAACTCGATAGCTACGAAATCGATCAATTTTGGAGTATCTCATCAAGTGGAAGAACTTATCTGTTGAAGATTCCATATGGGAGGATGAGAATTTTATACAAAAGCATCCAGAACTACTCAAGTGTTGAGGACAACACTTTTTTTAAAGGAGAGGGGCATGTTAGGTCCCTATAATAATAGTGATTACCCCATTACTATTGTAGTTGTATCCCTTATTAATATTGTTGTGCCCCTATTTCCCCCATATTGTTATTATGTGCCCCATAGAATCCCTCTATTGTTATTTTTGTGGCTTTATATTATTATTGTTAGGTCGGCTGGGTTATATTGTGACTCCTATATATAGAAATGAGGTTTTGTCATTTGAATCATCGAAGAATTTTTCATTTGTGTAATGTAAAGGAGGTTTCCCCCTCGAAGAGGCTAAATTCTAAGGCGTTGATCTCTCTTTTCTATCTTTTTTGAGCTGGTTTCATAACAATTTCTACCACCATTCGCTTGCCCTTCTTGTCTCAAAATCACATAGGCCTCAAATCCAGATGTAGCTTCCAAGAATGATAATCATCATGTCCCGCTTTCTTGTAATGGGCCCAAGAAAGTTTCTCATCGCCCTTCTTCACATAAGTTGTTCTCTCTCGCTTCTCTTTTTATTTGTCCTTATTATCTTTCGATAGCATGTATTCCATACAGAATCCACCACCTTGTTTACCTTCTTCAATATAGGTTTCTTGTACATAAACCTCATCCAGGTTAGATGGCTTCAATAGAAAAATAATATTGTGGATATACCCAAGAAAATTACCAATATACCTCAAAATATTGTCTTATGTATTTAGTGGAATATTTAAAGCCAATGCCTTTTTCCTAAACTCCATTGTTTAGTTTTGCACATTTTGGCCTTTACGATACTGCATATATTTCCATTTTATTTTTTGCTTCTAGTCATGTGCCAAAGGATTAATTTTTTTTTGAATGTTGATGTAAATTCAAATCATGAGGAAAAAGTGTTACCTTCCTGAATTCTAGTCTACAACCATATTAATGCAATACATTCCAATCAAAGTGAGGCCAACTAAATTTTTACCTTGTCATCAACGATCTATTGTACATAATAATATAATTCCATTTGGTGAATCCAATCGTCAATCTTTTCAACATTAACCTCACCATCGTAAACTGACACGTCGAATTTAATATCCAAATTCAAAAATGGCTTCTTTGAAGTGGATTTTCCATGAGGAGATGGAGGAGAAAAGGATGCGAAGAAGGATTAGAAGGAGGAGTATTTTCAAATCACCATCATTTCATTCATATTTAACTTCCTTTTTCTATGGACTTCTCTCTCTAAACTCCTTCCATTCTCGATACATTTCATCAACCATGGCCTTCATCACCATGAGAGCTTCACAAAACTCTTTCTTAGAACCAAAAGGAATTTTCTCTTCCTCATGTGATGATATTTCTCTTCTTTGATTAAAGCTTCTTGATTCAATTTCCAGATTGTTTTCAACAAGTATTCCTTCACCATGCTTTAATTATCTCCTGGTTATCATGCACACTCACAAATCACCATGAAATATTTTCTGATACCACTTGATGTAGGACCTTTTAAAGTGACCTGACTTGTAAAAATGTTCAAGTGTGAATATGATAAGAATTAAATAAAAAATTAACTTAAATCAAGCATGAAATATTTAAATGAAGTTGCAATTACAATGTTGAGAATAGAAACACAACAACCATTTGATAACATAATTTGTTTAGTGTGGACTACATCTCCTAGTCATGCCTCCAAGAGAGTGGCACCTCAAAACATTATAACAACAATATCTCTCAATTTCAAATCTTTTGTGTTTATATTATGTTGCGGGTTCATAGCCCCAGTGTTGAGCTCGTAGAAATTATGCCCCTTTGTTATAAAAAATGGCAGATATTTAAATTATTGATCTAACCATATAATGTATATGTGTTTAAGCCCAACGGTGTCTTATAATAATAATGTTCTATTCGAACGTTACATCGAACTATATCCCATAATAATAATATTCCATGCATGTGCATATTGTTACATTGCCATCCAATTACATACGAAATGTTATACATATTCTTTTGAACCATTTGCAATAATAAACAATGTAACACATTTGTTTGGTTTGTGTGCACATTTGTTGTAATGACTACCAAAATGTTAAACATAATCATTTGAACCATTTGCAATAATAAACAATGTAAGACATCTATTTGTTTTGCGTGCATATTTGTTTTAATGACTACCCATATGGTTGTCAATACATATATATTAACACCAATTTGATTCATATATTCTATCAAGCATTCAATATTAATATATAACAAACCATTCTATACCATGAATATAAAACCAATAGGTTTCACCACCCACATCATCATACAATCCCATGGCTATGTAGTGGTGTATACAACAGAGTTATCGACCTTCATTGGTGAATATTTATCAGGCTTTAGTTTGGAAGAGCTGCCAAGTTTGGCGGGTTCCAACCACCCCTTTTTCATCATACATGACATTAAAAACATATACATATGCTTTATCATTTGCATATCACACCTTCTAGTGATGGCTCGACAGTTAATTCATTGCATTGTTGTTCCATAAGTTGTGGGTTAAAACCCCATCAATGTCAACTATTTGACTGAATTAAAGCTTTTTGTGTTTTGAAGTGCCATGTGGAAGCACCCCATTAGAGCACCTAATCTGCCAAGTAGGTTTCCATGTGTTGCCACTTTTACTTTCCTCATCAATTGTTGACTCTACTAATGTGTCATCTCCACACTATGTCAAGTGTCAGTTTTAGAATGTGCCACATCACCCTTTAACTTTAAATTTTTTCTCATTGGTCAAAATATTCAAACTTCCTATCTTTCGCATGCAAACACCATTCAACACAATTCAAGTTGTATTGGAATTACCTTGTCGAGCTCTTCAACAAGGAAATATTTCCATTAGCTTTTCAAAACTTCAAATTTTATGCCTTTTAATTAGGACCCTATTAGATCACCCAGAAAATCTTAACCTAACTTACACTAGCCTATCCTACTTTGGTATGTCGCTCTCTGGCCTAGCCTATGTTAACTTAACCTACTCTAACATGTCTTATCATACCCTACTCTAGTTTTGTCTACTCTAGACTACACCTGCTTACCATATCCTAGCCTATTCTAGCTTAATCTACCCTAGCTTAACCTAATCTAGACTAGCCTACCATAGAATACTCTAGCCTTCCCTAGCCTAACTTTGCCTATTATAACCTACTATAACCTAGTGTCATTTATCGTAGTCTAACCTACTCTAGGTTAGCCTATTCCAACTTACCCTAGCCTATCCTAGATTAGGCTAGCCTATATTACTCTAATCCTTTGTTATCCTAGCCTAGACAGGCATAATATAGTTTATCCTAGCCTTCCCCACTCTAAAATACTCTAACCTACCCCACTCTAAACTACTCTAGCCTATCTACTCTAGACTAACTTATCTAATCCAAACTAACTTAGCGTACATTCCCTACTCTTTCTAACCATACCATATATCTTGGCCTACTCTAACTAAGCCTACTCTAGCCTAGCCTAGCCTACTTTAGTCTACTCTAGCCTACCTTACCTTAGCCTACTCTAGCCCAACCTATCCTAGCTTAGAATAGCCTAGTCTAGCCTATTCTATCCTGGCATGCTTTAGCTTAGCCTAATCTAGCCTAGCATAGCCTAGCATAACCTACTCTATCCTAGCCTACTCTAGCCTAACCTAGCCTAGCTTACTCTAACGTAGCCAAATACATCCTAGCCTACCCTACTCTAGCCTAAATGACACTATCCTAGCCTACTTTAGCTTATCATAGCCTAGCCTGCACTCTAACCTATGATGACATATCCTACTCTAACCTAGCTTATTCTGGACTACTCTAGCCTAGACTAGCCTAACTTACTCTACCCTAAGCCTGGCCTATTCCATCCTACCCTAGCACAATCTATCATAACCTACTTTACTTTAGCATAGATTAACCTAGCCTAACCTAGCCAATTCTATCCTAGCCTAGCCTAGCATAACCTGGCCTAACATAGCCTAGCCTAGAATAACCTACTCTATATTAGCCTAATATAGCCTACCCAAGCCTACCCTAACCTACCTAGCCCAGCCTAGCCTATCCTAATTTAGCCTTGCATACTTTAGCCTAGCCTATCTTAGCCTACTCTGGCCTGGCTTACTCTAGTCGAGCCCAAACTAGCCTAACGTATTCTAGCCTAGCCTAGGCTAGCCTACTACTCTAGCCTAGCCTAATCTTGCCCAGGTTGTTGTTTCCTATTCTACCCTAATCTACTCTAGCCTAGCCTAGCATAACCTAGCCCGCTCTACTCTAGCCAAGCCTACTCTAGCCTAGGCCAGTGTGGCCCAACCTATTCTACCCTAGTCTAGCTTATAATAGCCTAACCTAGCCTAGCCTACTCTACCCTAGCCTAGCTTACCATAGCCTAGCGTAATTTGGCATAGCCTTGCCTAACCTAGCCTACTCTAACCCAGCATACCCCACTTTATCCTAACCTAGCCTAGCTTACTCTGACATATCGTACTCTTACCTAGCCTAACCTAGTCTAACCTAACATACTCGAGTCTAGCCTAGCTTACTCTAGCCTACTAATCTAGCCTAATCTAGCGTACCAACCTAGCCTAGCCTAGTTTAGCCTACCCTACCCTAGGCTACCCTACCCTACCCTATCCTAACCTAGCCTAGTCTACTCTGGCCTACCAACCTTGCCTAGCCTAGCCTAGTCTACTCTGGCCTACCAACCTTGCCTAGCCTAGCCTAGATTACACTAGCCTACTCTAGGCTACCCTACTGTAGGCTACCCTAGCCTACTCTAACCTAGCCTAGCCTATTCTAACCTAGACTAACCTAGCTTATATTAGCCTACTCTAGTCTACCCTACTCTAGGCTATAGGCTAGCCTAATCTAGCCTACCAACCTAACCTAGCCTAACCTAGCTTATACTAGCCTACTCTAGTTTTCCCTACTATAGGCTACCCGACCCTACCCTAACCTAGTCTACTTAACCCTAGCCTAGCCTACTCTAGGCTACCCTGACATAGCCTTCCTTAGCCTACTCTAGCCTAGCCTAGCCTAGCCTACCATAGCTTAGCCAACTCTAGCCTACCCTAGGTTAGCCTACTCTAGCATAGCCAAGCCTAGTTTAGCCTGACCTCAGCTAGCATAGCCTACCTAACATAGTCTAGCCTAGCCTAGTCAAGCCTACTCTAGCACAACCAAGCTTATCCTACTCTAGCATAACCTACCCTAGTGTAGTCTAGCCTAGCCTAGCCAAGCCTACTCTAGCATAGCCTAGCTTATCCTACTCTAACATAACCTACCCTAGCATATTGTAGCCTAGCCTAACGTAACCTACTCTACCCTAGCCTAGCGAACTTTCGCCTAGCCTAGACTAGCCTACTTTAGCGTAGCCTAGCATAGCCTAGCCTAACTTACTCTACCCTAGCCTACTCTAGCCTAACCTACTCTTGTTTAGCCTACTCTATGTTCACCTAACCTATTCTAGTGTACCATCCTAACCTAGCCTACCCTACTAGCCTAACCTATCCTAGCCTACTAGCCTACTATAGCTTAGTCTACTCTAACCTAACCTACTCTTTCTTAGCCTACTCTAGCCTAGCCTAACCTATTCTAGCCTACCCTAACCTACTGTAGCCTACCCTAACCTACTGTAGCCTACCCTAGCCTACCCTAACCTACTCTAGCCTACCCTCGCCTAGCCTACCTTAGCATAATATATCATATCCTAGCCTAGCCTAGCCTAGCCTACTCTAGCTTAGAATACTCTAGCCTACCCTAGCTTACCCTATCGTACTGTAGCCTACCCTAGCCTACCCTAGCCTACCCTAGCCTACTTTGCTCTAGAATAGCCTAACCTACTCTTGCTGATCCTAGCCTACTCTTCCCTAGCCTACCCTACTCTTGCCTAGCCTAGGTTACTCTAGCCTACCCTAGCCTAACCTAGCTTAGTCTAATCTATCCTAGCCTAGCCTAGCCTAGCCTACTCTAGCCTAGCCTAGCCTAGCCTACTCTAGCCCGACCCACTCTAGCCTAGCTTACTCTAGCCTACCTTAGCTTAATCTATCCTAGCCTAGCCTACTCTAGCCTAGCCTAGCCTACCCTATCCTACCATAGCTTAGTCAACTCTAGCTTACCCTAGCCTCCCCTAGGTTTGCCTACTCTAGCCTAGCCCAGCATAGCCTACCTAACATAGTCTAGCCTAGCCTAGCTAAGCCTACTCTAGCATAGCCTAGTTTATCCTACCCCAGCGTATTGTAGCCTGGCCTAACATAACCTTCTCTACCCTAGCCTAGTGAACTTTAGCCTAGCCTAGACTAGCCTCTTTAGCTTAGCCTAGCCTAACTTACTCAATCGTAGCCTACTCTAGCCTAACCTACTCTTGTCTAGCCTACTCTAGGTTCACCTAACCTATTCTAGTGTACCAGCCTAACCTAGCATAGCCTACTAACCTAGCCTACTTTGGCCTAACCTACTCTAGTCTAGCGTACTTTATCTTACCCTAGGTTAGCCTACCCTAGCCTACTATAGCTTAGCCTACTCTAACCTAACCTACTATTTCCTAGCCTACTCTGGCCTAGCCTAACCTACTCTTGCCTAGCCTAGCCTAGCCTAGCCTACTCTAGCCTACCCTATCGTACTCTAGCCTAGCCTAGCCTACTCTATTCCAGCCTTGCATAGCCTACTCTTTCCTAGCCTAGCCTACTCTTGCCTAGCGTAGACTACTCTAACCTACCCTAACCTATCCTAGCTTAGCCTAATCTATCCTAGCCTAGCCTACTCTAGCCTAGCCTACCCTAGCCCGACCCACTCTAGCCTAGCCTACTCTAGCCTACCTTTACCTAATCTATCCTAGCCTAGCCTACTCTAGCTTACCCTACTCTAGCCTACCCTAACCTACCATATTATACTCTAGCCTAGCTCAGTATAGCCTAGCCTACTCTACTCTAGCATAACATAACCTACTCTTGCCTAATGTAGCCTACTCTAGCCTAACCTACCTTAGCCTAATCTATCCTAGCCTAGCCTAGCCTAACCTACTCTAGATTATCCTACTCTAACCTACCCTAGCCTAGCTTAGTGCCTAGCCTACTCTAGCCTACCCTAGCTTACCCTAGCTTACCCTACCCTAGTCTAGCCAACTCTAGCCTAGCTACTCTAACCTACCCTCGCTTAGCCTAGCCTACTTCAGCCTAAGCTTGCCTAGCTTATTATAGCACAACCTAACCTTGCCTAGCCTACTCTAGCCTACTCTACTCTTTCATAGCCTAACCTAGCCTACTCTTTCCTATCCTCACTTATCCTACTCTCTCCTAGCCTAGCCTAGCCTAGCCTACTCTAGCATAGCCTAGCCTACTCTACCCTAGCCTAACCTACTCTAGCCTTACCTACTCTAGCCTAGCCTAGCCTACTATAGACTTGCCTACTCTAGCTTATTCTACTCTTTCATAGCATAACCCAACCTACTCTTTCCTATCTTTGTTATCCTACTCTTTCCTAGCCTAGCCTAGCCTACTATTTCCTAGCCTACCCTACTCTAGCCCACTCTTTCCTAGCTTACCCTACTCTTGCCTAGCCTACTCTTTTCTAGCTTACCCTAAATAAAATAAAATAAATTATATTAATAAATAAATTATTTAGAAAAGATTATTTGTAAGATGAAAAATCACACGACTAATTTTAATAATTCAGAAAGTTTAAATGAGAAGAGAAATCATTATTTGAATTTAAATCTTTATTTAAAATATATAAATAAATTTGGAAATCATCACTTACATTTGAATCTCTATTTAAAATATATATAATAATATTTAATTTAAATTGAAATATCATTTAACAAATTGATGATGCTATGGTCTGAAATGTTTTCTATATGGTTAATTAATCCTTACAATATTTATTTGTTGCGAATCAAACTAAAGTCACCATTGATTACAAGAACGACATTGATTACAATAACGGCAGGGTGTGGTGGGTTTGATTTGTCCCAAATATTGCTATGATTTAATTAGGATAGTGAAAACATTGACGGACCATAACATCGAATTGTTAAATGATATTTCTCGTTTAAATTTAAATTTAAATTTAAATTATATATATATATATATATATATATAAAATAAAAATTTAAATTCAAATTGAAATGATGATTCCTGTGCTTCAACCCACACCAAACTAAATAGGTATGAAATTAATTTAAATAAAACAAAAATACAGACTAATTACATTAAAACTATGCCAGTTAAGAAAGCAAAGTTAAACACATTGAGATGTTGAACATGCATATTAAATTTCATGCAAATTAAACTTTGGCGATGAATGGAGAAACATATATGGATAGATGAAGGAATAATATGAAGAAATGGAATAGTTAGTGGATGCGCAGACACAACAGGAATGAATTTCATAAGCACCAAATCTATAGATGAGATAGCTGAACAATAACTATTGGATGGATCGATAACCCAACTAAAGAAATCAATAGAGAATACTCTTAAACTATTAAAAAAAATCAGTGTGGTTTGACACCTTGGTTTCCGTCATTACCGGGTTGAAGGGAGGAATTGCAGAAAATAAGATAAGCAAAATTGAAACGAAAGGACTGGGTTCTGTTTTGAGAACAAATTTTAGAGGAGATTTACCTATAATTAAAATTTTCAATTAAAAGAAAATACTCATTATAGCACTGGTTTGAAATTTCGGTTACACTCAATTAAATATAATACCCATTACATGACTGGTTTGACATTTCGGTTTCCATCGTTACAGAGCTGAAAGAAGGAATTGCAAAATTACTCATTACAGGGTTGGTTTGACATTTGGGTTCACTCAATTAAAAGTCAATACTCATTACAGAGCTCCTTCAGACATTTCAATTTCCATCATTACAGGACTGAAAGAAAGAATTAACAGAAAGAAAAATAAAAAATATAGGTTATTCTTGTTGTGGTTTGACTGGGAAGAAATGAACGCAAAGAAATCTGAAATGAAGGGACAAGTACCTGTGTAATTGTAATTGTAATTGAATCCCTCTGAATTCATCATGCTTTACGAACTCTTCAATTGGAGGTTGTTTTCTATCGAACCTCTTGAATACCCTGCATCAGATTTGAGATAGACGACATGCATGCATTAAAAACATATTCAAATGTTCACAGACACACTCATGCATCAGGTACAGACTTGTACTTGGACTGAAATGTTCAACCACACCAGAGCAAAATGTAAATATAGATATAAATAGTGTTCCTTTCCACGGATCAGTGGCCTCGATACCAACAACCATTTCATTCCAACAGATAGTTTTAAAATTGGCACCGTCTAAAAAAGCAATTATATTTAGAAAACTGGCATGTTTTTATTTTTAATTTCAATTCAAATTTTTTCTATCAGAGATTCCATAGATTTTGATTTTAATTTTAATTGTGCTTAATACGCTAGCCCATCTATGGAAACAACCGTTTCACAGAATGACAAATCCGCTCTCTAGATAACTTCATTATATGGAATCTTACTTTTTCAGATATCAATAAGAGATTTCTATTTTTGTACATCTTCTCGTATATTTTTAATAAGAGCACAAACAAGATGCTCCCAAATATGCTTGAATTCAATCTTCACATTTATCAATGTTTATATGTTATTTTAGGATTTTCCCATGTAACTCTAAAGGTAAGATTTGAGCAGGGATAAAAAATAAATCATTTGAAATTCTCCATAAACAAAACTAATGTAATAACGAAAGAAATTACAAATGATCATATGATTTGAATCCATACCCTTTTTAATTTGATTACATTGTCTAATTGACATTGAATATTTTGTTTTCATAGAGAAAAGTATTCTTTCTTACTAGAAAGGTGATACAAGAAAAATGGTTGAAGATGAAGCTTACCAAAATTTATAAATGTACAATAGGTGGAGACAACAACAAGTGTTATAATGTGAATAAGATTTCTTTAACTAAGTGATGGGTACTAGCCATCAATATTTAGGTGCTTCTATAGGAGTTTGTAACCACCCATATTGACCTTAAGAACCATGGCATCTTCCACTAATTAATGGTGCCCTTGGAGAGCGGTGTTGACCCTTGGTAGACAAACATGGAAATGCAAATGTATAAAATGGATATAAAAAGCATTGATAGTATTGGTAAGAAAAATAAATTATTAAAACTTCAAACATACTTGTAATAATCACACCCATAATGAAATCAAAAGATTTAGTGGCTCAGCCCAAGGGTTAGCTCAACTGGTCAAATAAGTGCCTCATCGTTCGGGAGGTCACAGGGTCAATTCTCCTCGAAGCCCTTGGGGTTAGGCCTAGCTATTGGTTGCAGGGCTTGATACCCTTGATCAAGCGCAAATATTTCTGTGGATGTAGCGGCCCACCATTGACCGTGAGTGTCCGTGAACCAAGTGAAAAAAGAAAAAAAAAAGTAAAAAAATAAATTTAGTGGCTCATACTTGAAATGCATTGGGAATTAGAATGGAATTATTATGAAAATATTGGGTATGTGTTATATTATTTGACTGCTTAGATACACATGTGATTTGTATGCATCATGAGAAAGGGGGGTTACAGTGGGGTCTTAGCCCCCCTAAAAAATATTTGGATGGTTTTTAATGTCCACTTTTGACGATTTTCAACACACAATTTTCACTTTTGGTGGTATTATGGCACATAATTATTTTAGTCCATGGTAATATAATTCTAATTAAATAAATATATATTATTAATGGACCTAGGTTTAAAGGATGCCACATAATGTACAAATTGTATTGTAACATTGTAAAGTAATATTATATACTGAAAAATCTTTCTAGTTTTTCAAATTTGGATTTCCCTCGTGAGATCTCTATTTTAAATGTTTGTGTAAGTAATTACATTTTTTTTCTTTCTTTTTTTTTGTTCTCCCTTTGCTTTTGAAGAGTCGATTTTCGATAACTCTACCCATTTGTTCATTTTTTATACTCAATATCTCAATACATATTGCATCTCCAATGATTGTTACTCTCCACCTTTGACATCAATGTCAAAGTGATATAAGAGGTTACTGATATTAATTTTTGCTAAACATACTTGTTGCTACCACTTAAATCAAATGATACCAATTGAAGATAGATAAAGAAAGACTTAGGAAACATGCAAATTTTCCATCTCATAGTAAATTGTAATACACTTTTCTCCCCTTAAAATTTTTGTCTTTCCTTCCGATACAAGTATTTTTATTTGGTATCAATTAAATGAGTTGTACTACAATCTTTCAGTTTACATTTATTAAGGACATATGCAATGTTTGAGGTCCTAGTTATTGTTGCTAGAATTTAGCAAATTCTTCCTCAGTTTACATCCTTTATATGAGAATGTGATCTCATTTATGTTATCAACCATTTTACTTAAACGTAAAACATTTTTGTTTAAACCTTCAATAAAAAAGACTTCTTTAGCTTGACTTTTCTCATTGGCAAGGCCAACTAGTCGTTTTCCCGTTATTCTGGTTAATGTATTGTCTTTGAGAATGACACTGACACTTTTGACTTTCTTTAGTGAGATAAGTTTTTATTTGTCTCATGTTATGCGACTCGAGCAATAACTATCTACATACCATTGGTCCTCTTTATCTTGACTACACAGAGCTAAAATGCATTTTTTGCTTTATTTATTCTTTATTTTTCCATGTTGATCCAGGTGGATATTGGACCCCCACTTTGTACCATTATTTCTTTCAGTTTTCATAATTGTAGCATAGTTTACTATTTCTGGTAGTTTTTCTTGTCTTGAAATTCCATTGTCATTTTGAGGCCCTAGACGACGTTTTTTTCGGAAAATGAGCTTGATGTTTTCAGTCAAAAGTTATAGTCCTCGGATAGATATTTCTAGCGAGGTTCATTTGTGTCAAATAGAGATCATATACCAAAGTTATAACCCCGAGAATTTGATGTACTAATTTACCCCAATGGGGCCTATAGTTTTGGCGCTTCATCTTCTAGGGTTATGTTTTTGGATGTTTAGGGTTTTCCATTGTTTCCCAATAATAAATAGGCACTCGAGCCTCATTGTAACATAGTTTAGAGGCATGTAGCCACCACATTTCTTCTTTGAGATAAACTACCATCACCCAAGCTAGTTTATTTCCATTCTATATATAAGCATATTTTAGTTCTTTGAATGTGATGAAATGAAGTTATTTCTATTGCATCTATTTGTTTATGTTTATATTTATATTTTGTTGCGTTCTTGCATAAGTCTGAATCAATGGTATCAGAGCGGTTTTCTCTTTCTCTGTTTTTATTTGTATGTCTAGAAAGAGTTTGGGGTATAAGGAGTTAGGGCTCGAACTAGTTGAACCTTTTCAATACCAGCATCGCAAACACTGACAACCTCCCATAACAAAAGAAAAGAAATATGAGGGAGCAAGAGATCCCTTCAAAATATTGCTTGAAGAATCCCTCGAGCGACAGAGGAACATGATGATGGAAAAATTTTCCTAGATCCTATGATGGATGCCACATGTGACCAGGGAAAATTTTAAGAACCACCCTAAATTTATATGTATAATAAATGAGCTAATCCCCATGATACATAGGAAAAATGGGAGGCGATTTTATCTATAATATAATATGTATATATAATTTTTTTGGCGAATCTCTCACAAGATTATATTATCTTGTACAGTGATGGAGAATCTTTCACTGAATTATAAATCTTGTAAGATCTTGGCAAATCTTTTACTGAATAATAAAACATTGTGAAGTCTTGGCGAATGTTTTGTTAAAGTATGAAACCATATATGATAATAACGAAACATATTCATTAAACTGTAATATACTAACATACATGTTTGGAAAAAAGAAACATAATTTTCTCTTCGTACAAACAATGTTCCAAGTTTCAGTGGTCGTGTTTGTCAAGGTTCTTACAATACACTCTTTCATATCCTTCTATTAGTTTTGATAATATTCCACGACAAAGTTCTTCTAGGTGTTGATATTGACCATGAGTTCTGTCAAGGTAGGAGAGATTAATCTTTTCTCTACAACTTTTGTCAAGCTACCACTTTTTTCATGTTACCAAAGTTCTTTCTTTTTCCATAGACTCCAAGTGCGAGATAAAAAAGCACATCAAATTTGTTTACCCCAACACGCCAACAAGTAGCAATCCCCAACTATATTATATAAGAAAGTATTAGGTATCCCAAAAGCTTGAAGGGGATCTAATTGAAAGAAGTGACCATTGTGAGAAGCCTTCCAATCAATATATGAATATATAAATGTAGATTTATTATTATTTTAATTGGAAATCTTCAATTAAATAATAAAATTTAATTACGTCTCTCCCAATCTAAATTGCTTATTAGCATAATTCACTACCCTCATACGCCTCACATTTTTTAACAACGTTGTAACATGTAGATTAATTTCCTTTTTGGTGAACAATCTCCACCTTTTAGGAAAATGTGGTGCAATGGCTCCAACCCCTACAAATCATTAGGGCAAACTAGGAGAAGATGAAAGGTTGTACAAACCAGCTTATTTTTCAAACAAATAATCCAACATCAGTACCTAAAATTTTTCATGAAGATATCATATTGAGAATGTTTGAAAAATGGTGGGAAATCTTCTGCGAGGGTGATGCAGAAAGAGTGATAAGGTTTCACTGTTTTGGATTTTTTTTTGTTAAATCAGAAAAAACTAATATTAATGGAGATATTGGTATTTTTTACTAAATTTTGTGAAGTGACTAAATGTAGCTTTAACCATTCACCTTAAGATGTTTTTACAATATAATTTCCTAAGTCTATTTAATATCTTCATTATCATAAAAACCAACCTATATCCATATTAACTCCACATCTACCACTCTTAGAGGGATCAAATCTATTTATCCCTCTGAGCACTTGGTAGACCCATAATTAAGATGGATCTAAGATGATAGAATTTCCCCTTTAAATAGTCTATGCTCATATGAATACCATGGTATTACCATGGGTCATCATAAACCTGGAGCTTAGAAATTACTATTAGCAATTTATAAAAATTAATAAAATTAATAATTGATTTTATTTTATTTTTTTATTTTAACCAAGTTAAAATGTTTACAATACATTAAAATACAACATCCATTTTTACTCTTGATCCACCAAGCCCCGAGAGGGATCAAATATTTTTTTCACTCTATGGCAGTTTGCATATCACAATATTTGATCCCTCTCGGGGCTCAATAGATCCAGAGTAAAGATGGATCTATCATGGTTTAATTCTCCCCTTTAAATAGGCTACGTTCCACGTGAATACCATGGGTCAATACCATGTGCCATTTTTATTTTTATTAATATTAATATTAGGGTTAATAATGTTTTTTTGCATGGTATTAATAATAATCTAGCCCATGGTATTTGGCCTATAGGTTTTACCTAACTATAACACATTTTTTTAGTGTTCGTAAATATAAGGTGACTTATGGAGTAAATATAAAAAAACGTTTTATTTATTTACTATACCTATCGTTTATTTATAATTTTATTAATTTACCATACCTTTTTCACAAATATGGTATTTGGCCCATAGGATTCACTTAAATAAAACCTCTTTTTTGAGCGTTCATAAATAGAAAGAGGGTTATGGACTAAATATAAAAAGAGGTTTTATTTATTTACCATACGTCTAGTTTATTTATATTTTTATTTCTTTACCATACCTTTTGAGTAAGTATAAAAAGAGGTTTTATTTATTTACCATACCTCCACTTTATTTATATTTTTATTTGTTTACACCCTTGCATGTATATAAGGTGACTTATGGAGTAAATATAAAAAATGTTTTATTTATTTACCATATCTATCATTTATTTACATTTTTATTAATTTACCATACCTCTGTTCTTGAAAATTAGGGCGAATGGAAGGTTGTAACTCCTAATTTCAAGGGCTAAATTTAGCTTTTTTACCCTCTCCATTAAAATAAGGTGGGCTAACCTCCATACCTAATTTTTTTATAAAGTAAATTTGAGGCGATTTGTAAAAATGTACTATGATACAAAATATTTTCCCACTAAAAATTTAAAACCCCTTAATTCCCCCAAAGGGCGAAAATTTGCCCCTAAAATTTTCCATGCATGTGACACATCTTCATCCAGGAGCCACTCTAGAGGCACCACTCCCTTCAAATTACAAGTCAACTTTGACATTCCAATATATGAAGGTCAGATAGATGCAGACATCGTAGATAGATGGTTAAATCTTTTGGAAGGGTATTTTTTAGTTCACAAATTTTCCAATAAGGAAAATATTACTTTTTCACTCCTCAAAGCTGCCCCCAACATCAAGAACTGGTGGGAAACCTACTTTGAGCAGAAGGATGAGAGGGAACCCTCACTGTTTTTAGCCACACCCACTTGGAACTCTTTTCGAGACACCATCAAGGAGTAGTAATAACCTATTGGGAGATATAAAGATAAGTACATAAAGTGGACCACACTATAGCATGGAAGGGACCAAGACGTGCTGAAGTTCACAAATATTTTTCACACACTTCGCACTAAGTTGGCTATCAAGGATTCTGAGTGGCATCTTGTAGTCAAGTACCGGGGTTTTCTGCACAAATACATCTAGGATGAGATGGAGTTCCTGGACATCTCCTCACTTGGCGCTACCCATCAATATGATGTCAAGATCGAGAAAAAGTTTAAACAGAAGAAGTGAGACTTTGGACTTGTGAATCTGAATCAAGGGAAAGGTGCCTCCAAACAATAGAACAAAGGACAAAGTCAAGGTGGGGTGACCCAAGACAACCCATCGAAGTCACAATCAAAGAACAACACCAGGAAGACAAAGAAGGACATAGGAAAGTGGTGTGAGTTCCACAAGAGCCCCACTCATAACACAAGTGAGTGTCGAGTCAAGCAATCACTAGCCAAGCAGTCTAAGTCCGAACTAGACAAGGGAAATGAAAAATGGAAGTAGATTATTGATGCGGATTCCAGCGCCACTATTGCCACCACCAAGATGTAGAAGATTGATCCTGAAGATCTAGAGGAGGGGGAGCATCTCTTCCACTCACATATGGGTGAAGGGTTCGTCATTGAAATTCATTATCGACAAAGGAATCCAAAAGGACCTCATTTTAGGTCATGAAACATTTGGGCCTACCAACCACACCACACTTGCATTTTTACACCATCAGGTGGGTTCACCAAGATGAGATCTCCACATCAGCCAACAGTGTCGCCTTCCCTACAACATCAAGCCCTTCCTAGATGAGGTATTGTGTAACGTTGCTCCTCTTGAACTTTGTGATGTATTATTAGGCCAACCATACTATGGAAGTGTCATGTTATGTATGAGTTGAGGCCTTACACTGTTATTATTTCTATCGGTAATAAGTTATATATGATACTAGAGCTAGCCCTACTTACCATCATCTCTTTGATCTTTGCTAAGAAATGCAATAAGATCATCTCCCAAATCAGGAAATTTGTTTTCTTTATGATTCACTCTCAAAGTAAGGGGAAGATCGTTGCCACATCCATGGCCCTAAGGAATGGTTCCTCCACGCAGTAGAAGCAGGTGGATATGTTTGTGGAAAAATACATGGACATATTCTCCTCACCCACAGGGGTACCCTTTCACTATTAGGTCAAGCATTCCATCGATATGACTCCCGGAGCACCTATACCCAACGAGTCGATATATCATTGTTCCATTTTAGAAAATTAAGAGAATTATTGGAAAATACAGGAGTTGCTAAAAAAGGGACACATCTGACTAAGTTCCTCACCTTGTGGAAGTTCGATTGTACTTGTACAAAACAAGGATAAGACCTAGAGGATTTACAATGATTATCGGGCACTAAAAAAGATCAATTTGAGGAACATGTATCCAATCCCATGAATTGATGACCTTCTGGACCAACTCAAGGTGGGCCAAGTATTTCAGCAAGATCGATTTGAATTCTATCTATCACCATGTTCCAATAGATCCGACAGATGTATGGAAGACTGCCTTCAAATACCAGGAAGGCCTTTTTGAATAGTTGGTTATGCCTTTTGGTTTGAAAAATTCCCTTGCTACTTTTATGAGGCTAATGATGACATCTTGTAGACCTTCACAAACTCATTCGTGGTTATTTATCAGGACGACATCCTCATCTTTAGCAAGAGTTAGGAAGAACAATTGCAACACATTTGGTGGGTCATTCAAACCTTGCGACAACAAAAACTATGTGCCAACTTTGATAAATGCACCTATGGCATGAGCTAGGTCCAGTATCTGGGTTACATCATAGATGAGCGAGGCATGCATGTGGATCCATCTAAGATCCAATTAATTTGGGATTGGCTAGCCCCAACCACGCTAACAGAGTTTCGTAACTTTTTGGGCCTTGAAAATTTATATCAGAGGTTCGTGCTGGGATTCACCCATATCGCTTGGCATTTGAGTCATATTACCAAGGGCGGAGCGAAAAAAAAATCCTGGTTTGAGTCCCACTAGAAGGTGTTTGTTGATTTGAAGCACCACCTTTGCTTTACACTGGTATTCAAATTGCTAGACCTACAAAAACCATTTGAAATTGAGATAGATGCCTCCAACTATGCTATTGGTGCAATCCTCACCCATCACGTGCATCAAGTGACCTATCATAGTGAGACACTTTTTGATACAATTTGAAAGTACCCCAGATATGATAAAGAGATGTGTTCCATCATGCCGGATTTCTGGAAATGGAAGCATTATATTCTAGAGAAGGAGACGATCATCCACACCTATAACCAACCTCTTCAATTTATACAGACACAAGGGAAGCTGCAGAACAATCTCCATCAGAAGTGGTCTACATATATGCAACAATTCCACATTGAAATTAAATATAAAAAGGGAAACACCAATAATGTTGCATACTACCTCAACTAGCTCCCAATTGCATCATTGACTATTGTTCTTAACTCTTGTGGCCACGGGACCTTTGGATGGATGTAACTGTCCAAAAAGGATCCAGAGTTCACCTCCATATATCAGATGCTAGTGGATGGCAAGCAAGTTCCTGAATTCCACCTCTGGGACACATTATTATGCCACTTGGGCTACCTTTGTGTTCCTTCAATTGAGCGTGCCAAGCTGATTTGGGAGGCACACTACAGTTAGGTCGCAGGACACTTTGGTGTGGAGAAAATTGTGTTCGTACTACACAAGTACTTTAAGCCAAAACTCCAACAAAATTTTGGAAAATATATCAGATTTTGCATTGCCTACGCCATTTCCAAGCCAAGCATAAACAAGCAAGGCTTGTACACTCCTTTTCCCAATCCCATCCAGCCTTGGGAATCCATCTCCATGGACTATCTGTCTAGCCTTCCTTCTACCAAACATGGTAATGATTGTGTATTTGTGGTTGTGGAAGAATTTTCTAAGATGGCTATATTGGCGGCTTGTAAGAAGAGTATCACAGTAGAGTACACTGCCAAATTCTTCTTTAAACAAGTGTGGGTACATTTTGGGATTCCCCAGACTATTATATCAGATTAGGATAGAAGGTTCCTGAGCACATTCTAGTCAAGCATTTTGACACTATTGGACACCAAGCTCACCAAGTCGACTACATTCCATCCCCAGATTGATGGCTAGATAGAGGTCATCAATAGGATGATAGTGCACATACTATACATGTACAACTCCAAGCATCCATGAACCTGGTATGAGAGTCTTCCCTATGTGAAACACAATTATAACAGAGCTCTCCATATCTTGAATGGTCGATGTCCCTTTCAAGTAGGTCTAGCATTTCAACCATTATGTTTGATTGATGTTGCCATGCCTCATGCAACTAGACAGAAAGAATCCACACATGTTCTATCTGAGGTTGATAAAGCAACTAAATTTATTGAATGCATCTAGCACATCTGCCAATAGGTTCACGACATCTTGGAGAAGTTCAATTCCAAGTACAAGCAATGACATGATCAACATTGGGTGCCACATAAGTTTCATGTGCGTGGCAAAGTGTGGTTGAATTTGCAGAAAGATCACCTTACTGTAGCACATTGGAAGCTCATACCACTATTATATGGGCCTTAAAACATTACCAAGGTTGTGGGAGATAATTCTTTTGAGCACAACGTTCTCCCATTCCTTGGATTGCACCCAGTGTTCAATGTAGACCGCCTTCGGCCATACTTTCCACCATTACTAGACACATCAGACATTGCAGAACAACTCACACCAACAAAGGTAAACTCAGAATACATGGAATAGGCCACAACTGATCGGATCATGGACACGTAGATCAAGAAAACTCAGTAGTAGAAGATCCATATGTAGGAGGCTTTCAAAGTTGGCCAACTCTTGCATCAAGGCAAGTGGCTCACCAGGGACCAAGTTCAATAAATTTTGCCCATCTCATGGAGGCTCTCAACGCAATGGGGTCCATTGCTTCCTAAGGGGGGAGGAATGATCCAAGTGGATACTGGTGTCTACCCACCTATTCCACTTGGAACTCCACCATTGTACCATTATCTTTTTCGGTTTTTGTAATTGTAGCAGAATTTACTATTTTTGGTAGTTTTTTTCCGGTCCTGAACTTCCAGAGTCGTTTTGAGGCCCTAAATAATGTTTTTTTGGAAAACGAGAAAACATGAGTCTTTGATTGATGTTTGCAGTTAAAATTTATATTCCTTTGATATATATTTATAATGAGGTATCATGCACGTCAAATAGAGATCGTATGCCAAAGTTAGGACCCCAGGAAGTTGATGTGCCAATTTACCCCAATGGGGACCATAGTTTTGGCGCTTCATCTCCTAGGGTTAGGTTTTTGGATGTTTAGGGTTTTCCATTGTTTCTAAATAATAAATATGCCTTCTAGCCTCATTGTAACATAGTTAAGAGGCATGTAACTACCACATATCTTCTCAAAGATAAGCTACCACTGCCCGAGCTAGTTTATTTCCATTTTCTATGTAAACATATTTCAATTCTTTGATATTAATGAAATGAAGTTTTATTTATGTTGCATCTCTGTGTTTATGTTTACACATGTATTATGTTTCGTTCCTGCATAAGTTTGGATCACATGTCCTTGTGCTTTCTTCTTACTTGTTTCATTTCAGTGGATTAATTGGGAAACTTCTATAGTCACTTGTTTGGTATCCATGATTATCATATTTAAATCCTTTAGGGACATCCTATAAGGGAAAAAAATGGTTGCAACTTAATACCACCTTAATGGGAGTTAGTCGATTTATTCCTTTAAAATTACAGGAGGAGAGCCTTCCTGAGGAATTCATTATTTTACCAGTTGTTTTTAAATTTTACTCTAATTGGGTTTATGAGAAAAAATAGGTCTATGTTGATTTATTACTCCATTTAAACTGCTTCCTTTACTACTAATATGAATATGTAAATTTGTTGGTCCTTAGCTTGATTTGTGCCTTTGTTTTCATTGTTCTTATTGCTTTTCTTGTGCATTAAATTCACATTCTCCATATGCCATGGATTTCCTTGACTTCAAGAATAGAGTACAAATTCACACTCTTCTACTTCTTTAGGCCTCATTTCCTTCAATTTTTTTCTTATTCTAAGAAAAAGGTCTGATCTTGCTACTTTTACACTCAATTGCTTTGTGCCCATAATTTGTACAATTATAACATTCAATGTAATTGAGAAAAGGAGAAAATAAATTGTTTCTTATATGAATGCACCTATGGGGATTTTCAAATATGTTGTCCCTAGTTCTTGACGACTGATAAGGCTAATTTCTAACATTATTATCTCATGGACAAGTTTTATAATGGACAACTCTATGTCAAAAAATTGTACATGAATGCAATTACCATAAAAAAAAGTAGAAATAAATAGAAATAAATAAACATAAAAAATTGTACTTAGTGACAATTTTTCTTTCTTGATATGATATTTTTTTCTTTAATAGATTTATCTTTGAGCGATATATTGATTTTGTTGAATTCTTTATTGACATTCTTAGTTGTTCGAACTATTGTAGATTTCCCTCTTTTGATGTTGTTGATTTATATTTTTCTTATCTATATTGATGTTAGGTCCATTGATTTCATTAACATATCTAATTGGTTCTTTGCCTTCAACCTTGTTGGTGCTTGATTCTTCTTCATAAACTTGACCAGTCTTGATGAGAGGAGATCTTTGGCTACTAAGAATATCATTTAAAATCTTGGTACTATTATCAAACTTTTGATATTGATTTATCTATTCATTGTTATTTTCCAAATCATTTCTCAATGAGACAATATCAACTTTTAATCCCTCACAATGACCTTCTCCTTCAATCAGTTGGCTAGTCGTCATTTCTTTCATTCTTTTGGTTTCTTCTAACTATATTTTCATAATAATGAAAAATAAAATCTTAGATCTGTGTCCTTCCTTCTAATGCTCCTTGGATAGATCCTTTCTTAAGGATGCTTTATAATTTTGTAGTCTTTCATAACTATTTTTCTTGTGCTTTAGCTGCTTTGATAGGATTTATTCAATTCCGTTTGCTTCTTCTAGATGAATTTTTTTAAGATTCATTGAATTTTGATAAGAAGAATGACTTTATTTTTCAACATTTTTCAATTGTTCCTTCATTCTTATGTTCTCTATTTTTCCCTTCTTTAACTTATCTAGAGTAGTAATCAACTCTCCTTCAAGATATTTTATATTCTTCTTCATCTAACTCATTAGGGGAACAAACATGTTCAAATATAAGATATATTTCACTTTCAAATTCTTTTTCTTATAAATCTAATATCTCTTTCTGATTGGCTTTCATTTCTTGAACAATATGATGATCCTATATAGTCATGAGTATAGATCCTTCTTCATCACTACTATATGTATATCTATCTCTTTTTTTCTGATGAGAAGTCATCTTCTAAGGAGTAAAGGCTTTTTCTATTTAGCTCATAATATTTTATCTCAACATCATGTTCTTCATAATCACTACCATTTTATGAAATTACATATAAACATTTAGAAGAAAGATAACTTATTCTTCTAGAATTAAAAAAGAAAACAAACTTACCTACGGATTTCACTTCTTCTTCATATTCTCTACTGTCTATCTCGACATTTGATAAATTATTAGCATTGTGACATATTTCTCCACATTTTTAGTATTTAATAAGTTGCTTACATTTTTCTGATATCTTGTGTTGCCTCCTTTCGATTCGAGCTTCATTCTTATACGGGCCATCACTTAATCAATCATGCTATTTAATATTCTTTAAATATTTGTGTACTTTTTCCTTCTAAGAACATTTCTTGACTTCGAACGCCATGTGAGAATCTTCACCATAGATGAATTGCAACATATTGTATATCTCATTTTCACTCTCTCAACAAATTACCTTGTCAGAATTTGATTTAGACAACCCATTGAAGATTGTCTGCATAGCTTCAATATTATAGTCATTCTTCTTTCCATTTACAATGGATAGCCATACATCCAACCCAATATCCTTTAAATAAATTTCATTCTTTCCTTTGAGAGTGCATAATCTGATCCATTTAATAATGATACTCCATATAACGGGGAAAGCTAATATTGTTTAGCCATGATCCTTGAGATATAAATTCTAGTGGTCACAAACTATTATTGAATGACTCAAATTTGATACCAATTGTTAGAAACTAAGATAATATTGAGATATGGATGAATTAGTATTATATAATTTCTAATATAATATTATTTTTGTTATAACTAATCATTCACACAACAACACAATTGATCATACATCATACACATATTAGAGACATATATTTACATGGAAATCATAAAGGGATAAAACCAAAATTATATCTTTTCTTCCTAATTTAAATGCAACCTCCATCCAACTGTTACATCAAATTTACTGGCACCAACCAAAAGAAGACAATCATCCCCTAATTTGCAAGCACGAACTTGCAGGAGGCACCAATCCCTTTTCAATTTACAATCACCCACTTGTTAGTGCCACCAAGCCCTATTGTTTGCAAGTACCAACCTACTGGAGGCATCGACCCCATGATCTTTACATGAACCAACCTAAAGGAAAAACCAACTCCTTGAAGTTTATAGGCAACAACCTAAGGGAAACACCCACTCCCTATATGGAAGCACCACCCTGATTTCCCTTGTAGATCCCTTGTAGATCCTTTTTTTATCCATTTTTAAACTCAAACCCATAAGGTTTATTTCAATTCAAATAGTCTGAATTATTTTTAATGATGTCACTTATTCGGCTCTCACACAGCTAGATATTTTACTGCAACACAAATATGCTTAGACCTCTAATACTTTATATTTTTGTTCTCATGTTATTTGAAGCTCTTATTCTCTATCCCAAATATGAATTATTATTTTCTAAACCTAGACTCCCTTTTCATAAGAATTTTCAAATTGTATCCTATGGTATACTCATTGATTCTTGATGTCATTTTTTCTTCCTCTACAATATGGTTCACACCTCTGATCTCAACATCTCTAAAAAAGAACTTGACATAATTTTTTCTTTTGTAGTTCCTCTCATTTTCATTCACAATATGAATTTCAAATATACACTAGCCAAATTCATTTGATTTTTTTTAACAATATAAGTTAAACATCCTCTTAACTCTTCATTCTTTCTATGATTTGTTCTTTAGGTAAAGTGAGAAGGTAATCATGTCAGACAAAGAGAGAAAATTAAAAAGAAACTCAACCCTCTTGCTTTGGTTCTATGTATCTAATATCCTTGATTTGGTTTAGATGCGCACTCAATAAACTCAGTGACATCCACATCATCACCATTGAATTTATGTTTATAGTTTATGGTTTATGACGCAATGGCTTAAATAGGGCCAACATGAGGAGTTTACTACCCCCCATAAATTAATAACCATGGGTTGTCACCTTCAATAAATTCAATGTTGAACCCATTATTTACACTAAATTTTAATGTATTTTTCTCATAAGGTCAAGGCCATATGGCATGGTTCCAATCACTTTTTCCCTTGGGGGCTTATTTCCTTGACCCGTTGGACCATGTCATATGACCATGTCCTTAACCATCCAACGGGAAAAATCTGTGGATATCATGCTATCATCATGTCACATGGCACCCTTTGGGTGGTTCCATGTGTGATTTGGAACCAAACCACTTGATCACCCAAAAGCACCATATACAAGTGATGCATTGCACCCTTTAATGCATCCATGTGTATCCACATCAACGCCTTGAGCCATGACATTTCTCTGTCACTACCACCTATCCCTACATGTGTTTCCATGCCATGCTATTGTCCACTTGGATGCCACTTGTGTTACTTATCGCTCGTCGCCCATGCTTTTGAGTGCACACTAATTGGACCAAGTGGTATGATAAGCACTTGGGTGCTTAGGCCAAACACCATGTGACTAGGAACTATGACTAGATGCGTAATTTTCCACTACTTGGTGTTGAAGCAACCTATGTGCCACATTTTTTTACGACTTGTTCCACAAATATGCTATGTGTTAAAACTATTTTGTGACTTCCATTAGTTTTGCAGACACCCAAATAGTGGTTTTGTACTTGGTGAGGGGAGGGGAAATATATTTGAGCCATCAATATTCATTAATAAGTATGGCATGAATCCATAGCAGGGATCCCCCACCCCATCCTATTAATCCTTCACACAAGGGGGGGAGCTCATGATCAACAAGTGTCATTTTTCCAGGGGACCAAAATTTTCAGAAAATGATATGCCACTCATACATGTTCACTGTTTATTTGGCAAGTGAGATTTAATGTCCTCACAACATTGAATGCTGCTAGTTGTTGATATGGAAACTCTACACAATGTCCCTATGAGCACTTCACAACATACACATGAAATAGGAAACTTTTTGTTTTTCATGATTTAGGGATATGCTCTAAATTTTGAGTTTCACTAAATTTGGGGTTTTCCCAATGTTTTGAATTTTGAGTTTCTATACAATGATGAGATCAAAATCCATAACTTCACATTTGAATCTAATGCCCAAGGCTTTTGGTTTTCGACCCTCTTGCAAACCTTCAGGAACACCTTGATAATTGTCACTAATAATCCTATATCTTGTTGGCACGCCATATTCTTAACAACACATGGTTTTAATGCTATCTTTGACATCAATGACAATAATTGTCATCAATGACAACACATGTCCAACACACCATCCAAGATCCATAGTCTAATATTGTATCTATTCACATGATGAATCAATTAGATTTGAATGATTCTACAATAAGTAAAGTGTACATTAAATAATAAAAATACATCAAAGGCTATAGACAAAGAAGGAAAAAAACATGGGGTCTATAATTCCACGAGAGGAAAGAAAGAGGGCTTAGGGGCCAAGGAAGAAGAATATTATTTTATTTTGAATCTAATTCCTTAAAACTTATCTTTAACAAACTTTGATTTATGTTTTCGTAAATATTGTCAACCATGTTATTAATTTCCAATAAAGATAGATGGGCTTCTTAGGAAGACATGTGGTGAATCATTAGCATTCAAGTATAATCCATGATATTGATCATGCAAATGTTTGTTTTTATGGGATCTTAATTCAATAAAAATATTTGTCTTAGAGCTTAAGATGTTGCACTGAATCTAAGTTAGAAATCATGGGAAATGAAACTGTGTGGAAAATTATCACCCTCTACGAGGGAAATTAGTGTCATTGAGAAAACTAGTTACAACTGAGAATCCCTAGATCCCCTAGTAGTAATATTTCTTGGTTAGTCTATCCTAAAGACTTAGAGGAAAGTAGGATAGCCTAAGGACTTCATGTAAAAATAATAGGATTCCATTCAATAGGTTGTGTAGGTTGATGAGGAAAGACGACTAGTGGATTGGGACAACTGTAAATATTTGTATAAGCTAAAGTTTTGGGAATTGGGATATGTGAAAGAGCTAGGTCTAGCCATAGGAGATTTCATGTTTGTGGACTTGTATCCTTATCTTGGGAATGTCCATTTTATAGAAACATTATGGGAAACAAAGAGCCTAAATTTAGGTGAAATGTCCTCTGTTTGTATCTAATTAATGGTTAAATTCTCGAAAAGAAAAGTGTGATGATATATAAATGATCATGTTAAATTAATTCTTCTATGTCATGAACTTAAATGGTTACTATATTGTTTAATTATGGTGTATGTTTAAGTTTACAACTAGAAATGTAAATGAATTACTTTTGTTACAAGAGCCTACACAATCATATATGCATGCATAAATCATTTGATAACATGGCGTAGAGGATTATTGTAGTAGAACTATATAATTATGAATTTATACCAATTAAATGGATGGGCACGTATAGAAAGGTACGAATGCAAGAGAATTGGAATTTTTTCAATCCCAAGAAGTACCCCTTAGTCTTTGAAAAGGAAAAATTTTACTACGTTTGTGACAAAGGGGCATCAGAAAAAGATCATAAATTCCGTCATGTGTGTGGAACATAGTACTATTAAATGTCTAGTTTCTTCATTTGAATTTGTGATATCCACATTAGAGGTATGCTTTAGTGAATAATTAGGAATTGTGATGTTTATCCAAGATAAAATCAATGATTGTAATCAAGAATTTTTGCTTATTAAGAGTAGGAAATTTTAGACATACTATTGAAATTCATAATTTTACTAAGAGGGGGATTGAATCAATATAATGAATTTTTTTACTTATTAAATACAATAAAAATCATAAAACATCTATCTCATAAATTGAACAAGTAACATGTGATATATGTAGAAATCATTATGGGAGAAAACTACAAAACTTATTTTTATGAATAATCTTATATGTACCAACCTACTATTACATCAATTTGTAGGCACCAACCTATAGGAGACTCCAATACCCTCTGTATTTTTTTAGGAACCTACCTATGGGAGACACCAATCCTCTCTACTACTTTGTATGAAAAACATATAGGAGACCAACCCCATTTGCTTCTATGTAGGCACCAAACTATAGGAGACATCAATTCCCTCTGTTATTTTGTAGTAACCAACTTATGATAGATACATATCCCCTCTTTTTCATTGTATGAAATAATATATAGGAGACACCAACCCTTCTACTACTTTGTAGGAACCAACATATAAAGACACCAATCCCCATTGCTAAAATTATTAGTAGGCACTAACCTACTTCACTGAGTCAACATGACCCTTCATAATGTTTATTAGTAGCTTCTACTTTCACCAACTCTTGTTTTTCTTTTTCCTTCACCAAATCTATTAGTAGCTTCTACGTTCTCTAGGTCTATTTGTTGCTTATTCCTTCATTAGGTCTATTTCTCTAAAAATTTGTTTCTTTTGGCTTCTTTCCAAGAGTGAACTTGAACAAAATTCCACATAAACAATTTTGCAAATATGATTATGAAATTTCTACCATAGGAACCTAGAGATATATCTTTATCTCATTCCTATTTCATAGCCCAAAACATTTTATAAATAAATTAATAGAAAAAATTCTAAATTTACCTATTTGAAGCATGTTTTAGGAGCATTCAAGAACAATAAATTGCTCATATAATAACTCCATAAATATGGTGAGAAAGGTTTTATATTTATACCATAGGTACCTTGGCATGTTTTTATATCTCTTCCTATTTCACAATTTAAAACATCACAAAAACATAGTTTAGTGAAAATGCCAATATGACTTGTTTGAAGCATGCTTCAAGAGCCTTTAGGAAGCCTAAATTCCTCAAATAATATATCCATAATTATAGTGAACTGAGGTTTAAAATTTGAACCATATATACATGAAAATATTTTATCTATATACTCCAAGTTTCATGGTCTAAAACATGTCAGAAGAATACCTAGAATGAAAATTCCAACATGTTTGAAGCAAATTTTGGCAGCATTTTAGGAAGCCTAAATTTCTTAGAGCATATCTATGGAATTATAGAAAAACAAGGTTTGAAATTTGAACCATGGGTATGGAAATAATTTCTCTATGTCCTCTATGTTTCGTGATTTGACGAATTCTAGAAGAAAAATTATAGTGAAAATGTCAGGTTAACTTATTTGAAGTAGATTTATGGTGCATTCAAAAAGTATAATTTCCTCAGAGAATATACTTAAAATTATAGAGAAATAAGGTTTGAATTTTTAAATACAAGTACATGAGTATATTACATCTATATACTCCAAGTTACACATTCATAAACATCATAGAAGAAAAGTTATACTGTAAATTCTAAGTTGACTCATTCACTCCATAAATGACATGTTTTCTTCCACATTTAGGCTCCAAGAATGACCCTAACAATTATTCCTTAGCTCCTTTTGTGACCTAAGATATCTTCTTGCTTGAATTATCCTCAAATGAGCTCCTACGCCCTTTACTTATAGTGTTTGTATGTTCACTTTATGGGGCCAACTTGTAAAATTGGTTAGGTGGACCTAGTTGTACTTGGTTGGGTCCTCCTAATAAATATTTCATATCTCCTCATTCCTGTGGAGTTAGAGCGAGTTCCATACACTATTGGAAAGTTATTGAAATATTTTTTGAGGATATATATTTGATGCTCATATTTGAGCTATGAAATTATAGTAAAACATTCTTCAAATATATGGCATCCAAATTGGGCATCAAAAGTCTAAAAGCAATATTTCCAACCATTTTCATTTTTCCAATATTTATCTCAAGCATATGTAGTCTTCCATTGTCTTTGACATTAACGATAATAATATTTCCAACAATCTCCCCTTTCCCATTTAGGGTAACCTTCAGTCAATTCTGAAATAATATTGTAAAACACCCCTATATGTAATTCTCCTTATGCTTGTAACTCTTTCTCCTTTAATAAAAATGGTAAAGGGATAATCACCTAGATCATGTTCTTTTCATTATTTGTAACTCTTATTCTATCTACAACGCTTCCTTCATTCACAGTTTCTCTTAGTGAAAAAAGCTCTTCCTCTATTCACAACTTCTCTTAGTAGTTGCGATTCCTCCCTCTATCTACTATCTCTCCTCATGTTTGCATGAATATTTTGGATATTATTTCTTTAATTTCTCCCCCTGATATCTAAATAGAAAAATAATTAATTTCTTTGATTGCTTATTTCTCCTTTGTTTGCAACTAGGCTCCCCTTGTCAAGGCTATATCTATCTTTCCCTGGATGCAACACTTCCTCTTTTATTGTTCTACTGTTAAGACTCCTCCCATGATGCTTAAACTTCCTTTTACTTGTTCCTTTTGGGATTTCTCCCCGTGGGCTTATGATTCCTTTTGTCTAAAACTTAAGTCTTTGGGCATCAAAGGGTTGTTCCATCTAAATTTATGCTTCTCCTTATTTGCAAATCTCCGCCTTTTGATTTTATTTCCAAATGAATTTCACTATTAACTTCACTTTCATCTGCTAATTCATATTCCACAAAATTTCCATTTCATAATCCTTCTCATATAGATCACTCTAAAAATTTAACATATTCTTAATGTTTCTTGAGGTGTTGTAGTCTCAGACTTATATTATATTTGTCTTTTTCTGATTAGATGTTAGCGATATTACTCCCATACTATATTTTTTCTTTCTTTTAATCTCTACCAATATTCTTGAACCTACTCTTCTCATTTCACATACTTTAAAATGGAATATGAAATCACAATCTTGAACAACCATTTGAATTTCACTCAATAAATTGTGCCCTAGACCTTCAACAGAAAAAACATTCCAACTTTTTGTCCTTCGATCATGAAGACTGACTGTGCATTTTCCAACTATCCTTCCCAAATAATTCTTTCTATGGGTGACACTACCTCCTTTGAACTCCTTTAGAGAGAGAAATTTGGTCCTATCTCCTATCGTATAGAGAGACAAATTTGATCCTATCTTCTATTGTATGATTTGGGAAGAATAGTTGGAAAAGGCATGGTCAGTCTTCATGATTGAAGGACAAAAACTTGGAGTGTTTTGTTTGTTGAAGGTCTAGAGCACAATTTATTGAGTGTAAGTCAAATGGTTGATCAATTTTATGATCTCATATTCGATTTTAAAGGATGTGGAATGAGAAAAGTAGGTTCAAGAATATTGGTAGAAAATGCAATCAAGTGTCTAAACAATGTATATGTCCTTAGTGAGATTAAAAGAAAGGCAAAGTATAGTATGGGAGTAATATCCCTAACATCTAATCAGTAAAAGACAAATATAAGATACGTGAGAGACTACAACACCTCAATAAACATTAATAAGATGGGAACTGTTTAGAGTGAGCTATAGGAGAAGGATGGCGAAATGGAAATTTTGCGGAATATGAATTAGCAATTAAAATTGAAGTGAATGGTGAAATTATTTTGGAAATAAAAACAAAAGGGAGAGAGCTACAAATAAGGAGAAGCATCAATTTATATGGAACAACACTTTTATGCCCAAAGATTTAAGTTATAGACAAAAGGAATCATAAGCCCAAGGGGAGAAATCCCAAAAGGAACAAGTAAAATGAAGTTTAAGTACAGTGGGAGGAGTCTTAAGAGTAGAAATATAGAAGAGGAAATATTGCATGCAGGGACATATAGAAACAACCTTGACAGGGGGGCCTAGTTGCAAACAAAGGAGAAATAATCAATCAAATAAATTAATGGTTTTTCTATTTAGGTGTCAGTAGGATAATTTAAAGAAATAATATGCAGAATATTCATGTAGACATTAGGAGAGACAATAGATATAAGGAGCAGTTGAAACTAGTGAGAGAAGTTCCAAATAGTGAAAGAATTGTGTTCACAAAGATAAATTGTGAATAAAGGGAGAGCTACAAACACCAAGGAAGTGTTATAGATAGAAGAAGAGTTACAAATAATGAAAATCACATGATTGGATGGATTATCCCTTTTCCATTGATGTTAAATAGGGAAGAGTTACAGACACAAGGATACATGCATATAGGGTTGTTCTACAATACTATTTTAGAATTGACTAAGGGTTACCATGAATGAAAAAGGGGAGATTGTTAGAAATATTGTTATAGCTTATGCCAAGACAAGGGGAGACTACATATGTCCAAGATACAGATTGGAAAATGAAAATGGTTGGAAATATTGCTTTTGAACTTTTGATGCCCAATTTGGATGCCCTATATTTGAAGAATTTTTTACTATAATATTATAGCTCAAATATGATCATCAGATATATATATTGAAATCCTATATCAATAACTTTCCAATAGTGCATGGAACTAGCTGTAAATCCATAAGAATGAGTATATATGAAATATTTATCAAGATGACCCAACCAAGTACAATGAGGTCCATACAACTAGGTCCATCAAACCAATTTTACAAGTTGGCCCCATAAAGTGAACATATAAGTAGCATAAATAAAGGGTATATGAGCTTATTGGAGGAGAATCCAAGCAAGAATAGATCTTCTCTCTAGCCTTCCTCTCTACCCTCCAAGCTCCTATTAACTTGCATTGTTCCTTGTGGATGATTTTCCTATTACCAAGTGAAAAACAAATCCTCCAAAACTGCGCAATCCTTAAGGATGAATCCTTGACTGCATGCATGAGTTTTCTCCATGAGAAAACACATGGAACTAATAGTACATTGTCCTTGAACATTAATCTCAACTGGGGCTTTCTCAGAATAGACATGCATGAGTTTCTAACGAGGGAATCTTCAGTTAACTGGAGTACCACTAGTTGAGTGCATTAATGCATCAACTAACTGTTAACTCACTATTAGTTCCTCAAACAATTTGGAACTAATTAACTGGACTTAACTCAGTAAACTGAGTTAACTGATTACAACTCAAATATAACTCAATCTTATCTCCTTAATTTAAGGGATAACTCTTGCATGACTTTAGAAAGACTTCTAACTTGAATTTCTCCAACTAATTAAAGTTTAAAAATAATTAATTAATTATTTCCATGTAGCTGTTAAGAACTAAATTAAATTTAATTACAATTTAATTCAATGAAAAATTAAAAATGGGAATATTCTTGTTTCCATATTTCAACACTCCCTCTCAACAAGAAAGGGATTATTTTCCACCCCGATCCCGTCTCTATGGAATTCGAATTTACACTTTGACAATTCCTTTGTCAAAATGTCAGCATCTTGCTCCTCTGTCGAAATATACTGCAACAACATGATCCTCCTCACTACATAGTCTCTGAGATGATGATACTGAATGTCGATGTGCTTGGAACTATCATGAAATACTGGATTCTCAGAGAGTTTGATACAACTCTGATTATCACAATAGATCACAGTTGGATCCATCCTCTTATCAAACAAACCAACTAGGATTTTCCGCATCCAGATGGCCTCATATGCTGCCTGACTTGCAGCCATGTATTCTACCTCTACCGAGCTAAGTGCAACCGACCTCTGTTTCTTGTTGTACCAAGAAATTGCCGCTGACCAAAGGTTGAAAACCCCTCCTGATGTGCTCTTCCGATCTAATTAATTCCCTACCCAATCTGCATTAGTGAAGCCCTATAGCTTCGCTCCCTCTATCCGTCTGTACCATAACCCATACTGAGATGTGTCCATGAGGTATCTCAATACATTCTTTGCTGCCTTCTAAAACATCTTGGTAGGTTGAACCATTGCTTGACTCAGCTGGTTCACTTGATAGCACAAATCTGGTCATGTGTTCACTAAGTACATTAGTGAACCCACAAGCTAGCTGTACACAATAGCCTCTACCACTTCTCTTGAAGTAGAAACCTCCTTCCTTCAGTTACCTGCTAGAGGTGTCTGCACGGGCTTGCACTTCTCCATGTGGAATCTCCTGAGTATCTCATTGGCATACTTACCCTGAGACACAAACAACTCCCCATCCTTCTGCCACACTTCCATGCCAAGGAAGTAATGCATGAGACCCATGTCTTTCATCTCAAATTCTCTTGCAAAGTCCTCCTTAGAAGACATGATCAACTGATCATCACCAGTCAATATGAGATCATCAACATAAAGTATGATGATCAACAACTTACCTTTCACCATGATGTGGTACAAGTTTGCATCTGCTTCACTCTTTGTGAAGCCCAACTCGGTGAATTAGTTTTCTATCCTGGTGTACCAAGCACGAGGTGCTTGCTTCGACCCATACAACGCTCTCTTGTGTCAACACACATGCGATTCATGATCGAAGGTATCAAAACCTTCTGGTTGATATATGTACACCTCTTCCTGAATCTAGCCATTAAGGAATGTAGTCTTCACATCCTTCTAATGGATCTTCCACCCATCTATGCTGATAGTGCCAACATAGATCTGATAGATGAGTACCTTGCAACAGGAGAAAAAGTCTCATCATAGTTAATCCCCTCGACCTGTGAAAAGCCACGGGAAACAAATCTTGCCTTATGCTTCTCCACACTACCATCAACAGCTTGCTTTACCTTGTAAAGCCAATGGGAACTCACAACTGACTTGTTCTCCAGTCTCAAAACCACGTCCCAAACACTGTTACGAACTATGAAGTCATACTCCTCCACCATAACATCAACCCAAATCGACTGCTACACTGGTTCCTCAAAGGAAGATGGCTCAATCTCAACACATTACCCAACAAGGGCCATGTCTCTAGTGTACCTCTTAGGTGACTTCCTCTGTCTATGCTGAGAAGATGGTGCTCCCACATTCTCTCTCGCATCCTCCAACAATTTATCAGCTTCTCTTGTGCGCTTTCGTCAATCTCTGGAAGACTCTGTTGTGTGGATGTCTCCACTCCTGGAACCTCTGCAGGAAGCTGCTCTGCATCAGTTTGAGGCTCCTCCTCTTCAGGAACCAACAGTTCCCCCATAGCCCGTAGTTGGAGCTCCTTCTCAAGGGAAACTTGCGTGGCCTTCTGCTCATCAAACTTGAGATCTCTGGGAACCACTCTCCTCCGACTGGTAGGCAAGTACACCCAATAGTCGTGAGGTGTATCAGTGTACCCCACAAATATCCCCAACTTTGCTGTCGGCTCAAGATTTTTTCGTGCATCCTTTGTCACATGGAGATATACCAATGAGCCAAAGATCCTGAAGTGACCCATATATGGTCCCTCACCATAGAAAGCTTCCTTTGGTGTCTTCATCCCAGGTATGCGATATGAGAACTATTCTGCAAATAGACTGTTGTGTTGCATGCCTCAGCCCACAAGTGAAGTGGTAGGCCTTAGTCATGCAACATTGCACATGTTGCCCCTACAATAGTTCTGTTCTTCCTCTTGGCCACCCCATTCTACTGTGGGTTATGAGGTGCCATCAACTCTTGTTTAATTCCTTCCATTGCACATAAGTCCTTAAACTCTTGAGAGAGATATTCTCCACCGTTATCGCTTCTCAAGGCCTTGATATTCTTCCCTAACTCTTTCTCGACCAAAGCTTTGAACTCACAAAACTTTGTGAAAGTTTGATCCTTCTTCTGCATGAAATAAATCCAACATTTACGAGAATAGTCATAAATGAAAATCACATAATACCTTTGCTTCGTTGTGGATGTTGTCGAGAATGGTCAACATAAATCAATGTGAACTCACTCTAAGATAGCCTTTGCTTGACTATCTCGATCATGAAAGGAAGACTTGGTGTACTTTCCCAAGGTACAACCTTTGCATGTGTCAACTTGCTCAAGTTTACCTTTGGGAAGTCCACTAGATATCTGTTGCATTATCTTCAAAGCCCCATGATGCAAATGGCCCAACTACCTGTGCCACAACTCACCAATGTTTTGGCTTTGCACCAATTTTTCTTTCGTACTCAATGCTGCACAATCATCTACCTCTAGTTTATAGAGATTCTTCACCCAAATCCCTATCCTCTTAGTCTGACCCGTGGCTATGCGTCTTAGGAACACATTTCTATTACTGAAGACAACATCGTAGCCTTTGTCCTCCAACATTGCGACAGATACCAAGTTCTTCTTCAGTCCAAGCACATATATCACATCTATCAAGGTGAGAGGAGCTCCGTACTCCCTTTAAAAAGCAACCGTGCCCACTCCTGAAACATTATACCTTCCGTCATCACCCATCTCTATGTGCATCTTGAGGTCCTTCTCCTCCAAGGCACTGAATAAATTTTTGTCACCTTTCATGTGGAATGAGGATCCACTTCCAAGATACGAGACACAATCCATCATCGATGAAACCATGCATGCGATGAGGGTAAAGTCCATTTCGAATTAAGAGGCTAATGCCTCACCTTCCGATCCTTTTGAGGATCCCTTCTTGGACTTCTTCAATGGGAAATTAGTCGCATAATGTCCCATCTTGTGAAAATTAAAGCATCTTACTTTAGACATGTCACCCTTCTTCCCTCCATGAGAAGAATTCGATTTAAAATGGGAAGCCTTCCCCTTACCTTTCCTTGCCTTACTTGCTAAGGTCAAATTTTCTTCATCATCATTCTTGGATGAAGAACCATCTCGTGTGCTCCTCCTGATCTCCTCCTGCATAACGTTTGACCACAGTTGTTCCCAATCTGACAGTTTCTCCCTTCCATTCAGAGAGTCTTGGTAGCTATTCCAACTCTTTGGAAGGCCAAGGAGAGCGAGGCTCATCATATCATCATTGGAAGTAGTTATTCCCACACTACCAAGCTCATCTCTACAGGTGGTGAGCTTGTTCAGATATGTGGAAATAGTATCTCCCTTCTCCATCTTGATTCTTCGAAGCTATCCTTGAGTGCGAATTTCCTCTGGTCGATAATGTTTTGGTAGAGGTCCTTAAATGTCTTCCACATTGAAAATGGAGTATCCTTCCCATGGAGACTCGAGACAATATGGTATTGAACTCCCTCAAAGATGATCTGTCTCGCCTTTTCCACACGCTTCTTCCACTTAGCCAACTCTTGTGCATTAGTTGAAGCTAGCTTTGGGATTTCTTGATCAATGAATTCCTTCAAGCGATTGTCTTATAATACAACCTCCATTCTATCTTTCCATGCTATGTAATTCGAGTTATCTTCCAAGGCATACTCAAGTCTCAAGCCATAGAACACCATTGGCCAACCTTGAAGTATGATATGAATTCAATTTACACCTGCAACCCCGAACTTCAAACTTCGAATTCTCTTCTTAGTATACTGTTCACAGCTTCGATGCCATGTATAAAATCTGTGATAGGTTAACCCAATAATGCAATATAGATCAAAGAATAATACTATAACCTACTTCTACTATCAATTTGTGAAATATTAAAGATCGAGCTGAACAATATAACCAGAAGAAGAAGAATCAATGGCACAATACACATGAAAATACTTTTAGGGAAAGCCTCAACTAAAAAAAACCACATTATTGTATTATCATACATGGTGGAAATACATAGGATTTATACAAAGCCTTAGCTCTCACAACTAGCCAACACTTAGTACAATCCTCACAGATTCTCATAGGCAATCTTGGCTTCTCTCTAGCCTTCCTCTCTGCCCTCCAAGCTCCTATTTCCTTGCGTTGTTCCTTGTGGATGATTTTCCTTTTACCAAGTGAAAAACCAATCCTCCAAAACTGTGCAATCCTCAAGGATGAATCCTTGACTGCATGCATGAGTTTTCTCCATGAGAAAACACATGCAACTAATAGTACACTATCCTTGAACATTAATCTCAACTGGGTCTTTCTCAGAATAGACGTGCATGATTTTCTAATGAGGGAATCTTCAGTTAACTGGAGTAGCATTAGTTGAATGCATTAATGCATCAACTGACTGTTAACTCACTATTAGTTCTTCAAACAGTTTGGAACTAATTTAACTAGACTGAACTCAGTAAACTGAGTTAACTAATTACAACTCAAATATAACTCAACCTTATCTCCTTAATTTAAGGGATAACTCTTGCATGACTTCAGAAAGACTTATAACTTGAATTTCTCCAACTAATTAATTTAAAAATAAATTAATTTACTATTTCCTAGTAGTTGTTAAGACTAAATTTGATTTTAATTCACAATTTAATTCAAGGACAAATTAAATTGGAATATTCTTTTTGCCATATTTCAACAAGTTCCTACAAAACTTTAGAGGGGATTTGTGTCTCCTATAGGTTGGTGCCTAGAATTTGATGTAATAGTAAGCTGGCATATATAAGGTTATTCATATAAATAAGTTTTATAGTTTTATCCCATAATGATTTCCACATATATCTCATATTAGTTGTTAAATTTATGGGAAAGATGTTTTATGATGTTTGAATGGATTAATAAGTAAAAATTGTCATTATATTGGTTCACTCCCCTTAGTAAAATTGTGAATTTCAATAATATGTCTAAAATTTCATTCTCTTAATAAGTATAAATTCTTGATTGCAATCATTTATTTTCTCTTGGATGAACATCACAATGCCTAATTATTCACTAAAGTAGACCACTAATGTGGATATCACAAATTCAAATGAAGAAACTAGACATTTAATAATACCATGTTCCACACACATGAAGGAATTTATGATCTTTTTATTATGCCCCTTTGTCACATACGTAGTAAAATTTGTCCTTTGCAAAGGCTAAGGGGTACCTCTTGGCATTGAAAAAATTCCAATTCTCTTACGTTCGTACCTTTCTATACATGCCCAGCCTTTTAATTGGGATAAATTCATAATTATATAGTTCTATTACAATAATCCTCTATGCCATGTTATCAAATGATTCATGCATGCATATATGATTGCATAGGTTCGTGTAACAAAATTAATTCATTTACATTTCTAGTTGTAAACTTCAACATAAAACATAATTGAACAATCTAGTAACCATTTCCATTCATTACCTAGAAGCATTAATTTAACATAATCATGTATATATCATCACACTTTTCTTTTTGCAAATTTAACCATTAACTAGATACAAAAAAATAACATTTCACCTAACTTTATGCTCTTTATTTCGCTTAATATTTATATAAAATGGAAATTCCCAACCTAAGGATATGAGTCCACAAGCATGAAATCTCCTATGGATGGATCTAACTCTTTATGGGATTCTATTCTTTACCATGGAGTCCTTAGGATATCCCACTTTATTCCAAGTCTCTAGGATAGACTAGCCAAATAATATTACTATTAGGGGCTCCAGGGATTCTGAGTTGCAACTAGTTTTCTCAATGGCAATAATTTCCCTCACAGAGGGTCATAATTTTCCACGTAGTTTCATTTCCCATGATTTCTAACTTACCATTAGTGCAACATCCTAGGCTCTAAGACACATATTTTGATTGAATTAAAATCCCACAAAAACAAGCATTTGCATAATGAAGATCATGGATTATATTTGAATGCTAATAATGTACCACATCTTTTCCTAAGAAGCCCATGTATCTTTCTTGCAAGCTAATAAAAAGGTTGATAATATTTAGTACAACATGAAACAAATTTTGTTAAATATAAGTTTAAGGAACTAAATTCATAATAAAATAGTATTTTTCTTCCTTGGCCCCTAGGACTCCACAGTTAAGCGTGCTTGAGCCAGAGGCGATCTAGGATGGGTGACCTCTCAGGGAGTCCTGGTTACTAGGTGCAAGCCCTAGAAGTGATGATTGACGCTATGTGATTCATTTCACTAGTTTCAATCCTAGTTCTTCACCCCTTTGAGCTATTTAAATTGCTGAGTTGAATGCGTTGAAGTTTGTGTTGCATGCTGAGTAGGCTGCCCACGTTGATGCTGAGTTTGATTGCCGTACGGAATCCATTTTAATTGCTGTACGTAAACATTTTGGTGGGCTGAGGTGGGCCCCCTCCCACTCATTTAACTTTATATTTTCAGCCTTTTATAACATTAAAAAAATTAAATCAAAGTTATTACTTCAACAATTTCATTGCCTTATGAATTCAACATTGGCCCCTTTGACTTTGACTTTTTGTTGACTTTCTTTGACTTTGACTTTCTGCTGAAACTTTGACTTGAGGTGGGCCCCACAATGCTTGCCACATCACCCTTGATTCTCCGCTTAAATTCCATGTCAAAATTTGACTTATTTTGACTTTGGAAAATTTTTAAAATTTTTCCAATTATTCATTTTTTGATTTTTTTCTTCATTTTTGCCACAGTCATTGGAAAAATCGCCTTTTGAGGGACTCTGAGTCATTTTTTGACCCCCAAAGTAGGCTCTAGGAGAATGCTGGGCCTCTGAGGATGAATTTTGACTGGTCATACGCCCCAGACATCTCCTAAGGCCACTTATTTATGCCTTTACACAAAAAATAATTAAAAAATCCCGTTTGCGGGAAAATTTTAACTATTAAAAAATCCTACCTAGACCTAGCCAAATTCCACGAAACTTTACGTGTGATCTAGTATGGTAATATACAACGACCCTAGACACTAAGATGCGTCAGGGGCTCAATCTTCAAACCGTCACCTCGGCTTTGGGGTGTGCACGAGTGAAAAAATCCAGAGAATT
>APFE030944875.1:0-10917 GCA_000404065.3 Pinus taeda
TTTGTGGAGAGGGGGAATTGACTTGGAGAATGACAACTTTAATTAGGTATTATATGTTCCTGTTGATGGCCAAAATTGACCATAATCAACATTGGGGAGATCACCTAGTCAGGGTCCCAATTAGGCCCTTATCCATTTGGGATGGCGATTTTGTCTGGTTAAATGGGTCTAGTTACTATTTGTTTAAAATTAGCCTAAACTAATGTTATCTAATATAAACTAATATAACTCTAATTTTCACATGCTAGTGTTTGATAGCGATTGTTGGTGCTAACATGAAAAAGACAGATCTACCCACTTGCAACTGCTAGAAGAAGGAAGTGCGTTAAAATCGACTAAAATAAGGGCTCAACTAAGCCACATGGATGTTGGCTCCTATGAAAGGAGACTTTTGAAAATGCAATCTACTTTAATATGCATACAACAAAAATAAATCTAATATATCTCCATTAGGAAAATATATAGGCCTCGTCCCAATCAAGAGCAAAGATAAAAGGAGCCATAGTTGAATCTAATATTAAGGTTGAGATAACCAATCATAGAAATAGTTCATATGATTTGAAACTATTCAAACATATGCATATAAATGTATTCAATAAATAGTTATTAAATCCTTTCATGCATATACTTAGATCCAAATAACATTGATTGAGTTCAAGATAGAAAATACTCGTTATATTATAAAAATAGTTCATATAACATAACAACAATTAAAACAAATACCAACATGTCATTAGATTGATAAATAGTTACCAATTAATACATACAAGTTTGCCTGAATTTTGCAGTCAATTCTAATTTAACTCTGACCAACCATGTAAAGATAACTTTATAATAGTTTTTAATAAGCATAAAATATCATGATATTAACAATGGTGTTAAATCAACAATCACACCTATTTGGAACATAAAATAAGTCAAAGTGAATGATATCTTTATTCAATACTCAAAAGCGAACAATAATGCTTATAATGATTACAAAATAAAGTGTGTTCTTTATGGTTCAACTAAACAAATTCCTAATCTCCGTAAAGAATTCTCATCTGTAATAGTCCCTAGTCTCCTCCTCTTGAGATAATTGGAACCCCTTCTAATGTATATTCATGCTCATTTTATTACCCTTTGAGTTTCTTTCTCTTCATGATTTTATGCCTCCAAAATCTCTACAATCAAAACCATAACATCTTTTATTTTATTTTTAAAACAAATATGATTTAAAAATATCAAACCAAATAAGTTCAAAATCTAATTTATGGTAATAAAATTAAAATTAAAATTAATTAGGATGCAAATCCAATAACAGCTAATATAAAAAATAAATAAACAAAATACAAAATCTAATTTATTTAAGTAGTTAAACTTAGAAATTAAATAATATTAAAATTATACTAATAAAAATAAATTAAAGATTAAACTAAAATTCAATTAAAAATAAAGCAAAACTAAAAATTAAATAACTAAACTAAACTAAATAAATAACTTGAGTCTTTTGTGAGGAAGGAGTAGTTGAAACCGAACGACATTTCATCATGAAGTGTCCTGCCTATAAGGAAATTCATAATTAGTTCAAAAGAGACATGAAAGTGAGCAGTGTTTGTGAGCTATTTGTGGAAGAAAAGCTTCACAAGACCGCAAATTTTTTGATCATGATTAAGGCCAAGAAGGTTGGTTGTTATGGAGAGAAACTTGATTGTATAATGTTTTATTCATTGAATATCTCAGTCCTTTATTCATGGACGTCATTAAAATTCTTAAATTCAATCCGTTTGATGATGTTGTATGAATTTGAGGAGATTTACATATTTTTTATGTTACAGGTGCCATGGTCTCTTTCCCTCTTTACGTAATGATGTAACATACATTTTGGAATGAAACATAATTCTGTAAATTATTTGCATAATTTACAGCAAATAAAATATATCTCAACATAAAGTTTATATATATATATATTATCATGAGTCATTACCTATACATTTCAAATGTTGATTTGATATTTATTACAAGTGGTATTTATGCGATTATTTGGTAACGATATATATAATGAATTTAGCATTGATATTCACAAATGGGTTGTAAGTGTATAAAATGGGATATAATAAATAATATATATCAATATTAACCTATAAATTTATGTTTAAGTTTTCTAGTGATGTTTCATGATTGGTGTGCAGAACATTCAGTGAATAAAGTTGAATCAAGACTTGCAATACAAAATAATATTTGATCTAGACAATTCAAAAGAAGAAGTTAATCAAATCAAGTCACTAAGATCTTAAAAGCAACCTGAGACTTTTAAAATTCATAATATTCAAACTAGAAATGCAAACCAAGTAAATTTTATACCTTCGGAAAGCTATTGAAGGGACGAATGTAGTGGAATCCTCCAAAACGAAAATCAAAGAGAAGCAAAAATTACCCAAACTAAAGAAAATTAAAGGACGCCTAAAGCAATGTTAGCAAAATTTACATGCATGACCCTATAATTTCAAGGAAATTAAGGGGGTGGTTGAGGCCTCAACAATTCCTCAACTCAGTTAACTTTCTTTCCATTTATCATATTACTTATACATGATTAGGAAAGAAAGTAGAATTTACTCCAAATACAATTTTGATTTCCAACGTGTCATATGGTTCTAAAGTTGTGATTGGAGAGGTAAACCACTATTCCAAGTTATACACATTCTCTTAGTTTATTCCTAATTTTTCTTTTCTTATTCTAACACATGCTAATGAGGAGAGAAATTTGTGGCATGAGATATTTTATCACCTTAATTATAAATATTTTGGTCAATTATCTGAACAAGGAATGGTTAAAGGGCTTCCCAACATCTAATACACAAATGGAGTTTATGAGGGATGCATATGAGGAAAGAATACTGAAAAGTAGTTTGAGACAAGAAAGGTTAGGATTACCTCTGATAAGAGGAAGGCTATGGACCCTCAAATTAAGGAGTGCATATTTTTGGGATATCCAAAAGGATTTAAGTGATACAGGTTACTAGATACGTCTTCAAATAATTTATTCATCCAAAGGAGAGTTAGATTTGAAGAAGGTCTCTTACAGACACTTTTGGAGCATCCTACTTCATCCTCTCCACCTCTACTTATACTAGATCATATTGATTCTTCTTCAAATCAATTTTCTGATTATATTTCAAATACTAATTATATCAAAATAATAGAAAGAATTTGCAGGTCCATAGAAAAGGTCTCAATGGATACAACAAATACTTTAGGCAGCTAATGATATGTGATCCTATTGATTCACAAAGGAGTAGGTTGAACTTTGTGGAGCCTCTACAACCTCTAATTGTCACAGAGCATGCATATCTAATATATTGTTATTTTACTCTTTGATCATGCCCTTATACCTATGTAAAGGCTGAAGGGAACCCTTCTTGGGAATCAATGAGGGAGGAGTACAATTCCTTGATAGAGAACAACACTTGGGAATTTTTATCTATTCCTCTCAACAAGAAACTTGTTAAATAGAAGTGGGGTTGCAAAACTAAAATACCACTAGTAAAAGAATTCTCATATGATGGTATAGGATATATCTGAGGATAGATTCATGACGGGGTTGGTTAGAAACAACATCCATCTACATAGCATTTGCATAGACATAGTATGCATTGTATTTTGAGGGGCAGTTTTCTTCCCACTAGTTTTTCCCTCTTAACCTCAACATTATCATACTATCTCTTGCATTTTTGTTGTACATGAGTACCTAACATGGTTGAGAATTGCAAGGAACTACAACAAAACAAGCAATTTGCGCCAGATTTAGCACCAGATTTTAGTGCATTTTTTTCTCAATTGGGATGAGTAGCCTGGCGCTAAATCTGGCTCTATTGTACAATTTTTAAAGCGTCCTTTTTTGCACCAAATTTTGCATCTTTTTTACGCCAAATTTTCCATCATTTTTTGCATCGTATTTTGCACCAATATTTCAATGGTTTTACACAGTTTTTGCTTCTAGTATTGGTGCCAGATTTATTTTGCATCATTTTTCATGCTTCCAACTTTTGTGGCATTCTTTTGCTTCTAGTTTTGTGTCATAATTGCAATCGATTTTTAACACATCTTTGGCATCTGATTTAGTGCCCTTTTTTTACATCCAGTTTGTGCAATTTTTCTCCATCTGGTCCCCTTATGCCATTTTTGTTCTAATTTTGTACTTATTTACATCTTTTTTGTGCCAGTTTTTTCTCCTTTTTCTACAACATTTTTTCCCATCCAATTTTGCACCATATGTTTGATCTAATTTAGTTGTCAATTTGCATGCATTTTTTGCACAATTTTTGCAATCCACTTTTTTTGCATTTTATTCTATCTTCCTTTTTTTGCATCCTTTCTATGCAACCATATTTGCATTAATTTTGCATCATTTGTTTCATCCATTTAGCATCATTTTGTAACATCATTTCTTGCCATCCAAATTTGCATCCTTTTGAGCATCTAATTTGCATCCTATGTTGAACCATATGTTGCATCCACCTTTGCATCCCATTTTGTGTCTATTGTTACGTTCAATTTTGAGCCATTTTTTTATCTAATTTTTTATTTGTTTTTGCACCAAGTTTTGAATGATTTGTTGCACCTCATTTTACATCCAATGTTGCATCTCAATTTGCATCCAAATTTGAGCCATTTTTATGCCCATGTTTTCACCATTTTTTCTTCTTTTGTGTTCAGTTTTGCACCATTTTTTATGTCCAAATTTGCATCCTTTTTGGTATTTAATTTTTCATCCTTTTTGGCTTCCAAATTTGCATCCTTTTTTCTGCCACATTTTGTGTCGACATTCGCATCTCATTTTGCACCTAGATTTTAGTTTGAATTTTCATCTACTTATGCATCATTTTTGACATCCTTGGTTTCACTCTTTTTTAATCCCATTTTGCATCTTGTTTTGTGTCTTTTCTTACATCCTTTTTTCATCCTAATTGTACACCATTCTTTGAATCCTCATTTTGGTGTCCATTTTTGCATCCTTGTTTGTGCCCAATTCGATATCCTTTCATATGCCCTATTTTGTTCCCTTCTTTGATTTTTTTATTTTACTTTAAAACCCTTTTTGCGTTATTGTTTGCATCTTGTTTTGATGGCTAGTTCAACATCCAATTCTACTCCCAATTTTGCATCCATGGTTAAATCGACTTTTGGCTTCTTGTTTAGAGTTTTACTTTTATTTCCATTTATGACCCCTTCTATGGGTTCATTTTACTAAGTCCATTTTCATAGTGAAATATATTAAAGTTTCTAAATATCTTTTTGTTGTAGGATTTAATGCACGGTTAGATGAAAATAAAATGAAAATAAAACCCTCTCAGTTTATCCCAGAAACCTAGGACAAACCAATTAAGAGAAAGGTTGTTCTAAGGCTTAGGATTCTTAGTAGATCAAAATGTAGCATATAGATTAAGAAAAAGAGAATGAATTCTTGTGAGTCCTCACATGCAGGTCTTCTTGGAGTTTTTAGTATAGCTAGGAAGCTCTCCTAGCTAGCTCCAAAGCTTGGCCCTACACATAAGAGAGAGAATAAAACAACCTTCACAGCATAATATATTGATAATCGAAACTATGAGAAACATATAAATATTATTGAATAAATAAATACAAACCAAAATTCCATACATCCATTAGTTAAATAGAAGAAGTAAAGAATGAATAGAAACATATGGAAGGAAGAACAACTGATCTATATGAATAAAGGAGTTAGAGGAAAGTTACAACAATCAGATGTAGTTGTAACAGCACCTCCCCCAACTCATAGCTCCAAAACTCTCCCTCTCAAGATAGATCTCAACAGCATGACAATACAAGAATTCCCATCATTTTTCAATGGCCAAGCCTCCAATATATAGGACAATGAAGGCTATGAAGATTTTCCAAATTCCTCATTAGTTCAATTTGGGAAAAATCTTTTGGGTGAATAATGTTTCCTCATATAAAAATGGCCTTTTCCACTTTTTAGATGCTTTTGTGCTTAGGAAAAAGCTTCCCGATGCTTTATGGCTCTTTCCCGATTTTGTATGCTTTTATGTTTTAGGAAAGAGCTAAAGACGAGGATAAAGTCCACCATATGAGTTTCCAAAAGTGAACAAGAGTGTCAAATTCAAATTCTAGTTTGCTTATGTTTTAGTGTTTTTTAATATATATTTAGTTTTCTTATTTTTTAATTTTCTAAACAAAAATATTTAGTTTTTGGTATTTTTTTTCTATAAGAAAAATTATATTTTGTTTTTATAAAAATGGATTTTAAACATTCCATTCATGCTAAATTTGTGATTTTATGATAGGAGTCTAAATTATATATAAAAGTAACTCAATGCCATGTGTTGTGTCATTGACATGGGTGTTATACATCTCTTCCTTGCTAAGTTATAGAATGTGCTTGGGTTTTCTTAATGTAATAAAACTAATTAAGTTCTTCATGATATCTTGAAATGTTCATCTTGAACCGGGCTAATAAAACAATAAAGTTAAAATAGGTTTTCCTTTGTCCTTTGTAGATATTTGTCCCCATTAATCTTGATCTTAATAGCTTAATTGTCTTATGGTGGCCTTGAGTGGTCACTTCCATTAGTTGCATGCTTTATAGCTCTCTGTTAGTGACATTTTTTAGGCTTGATAGTATGTTATTTAATTTATCAAAATGTGTTATTGTCCATATTATTGTTAAATATGTTGGTTTTTTAGCATGTTTTAGCAAAATGTTCCCAAAATGTTCATAGATTGTATTTTATAATGCTATGATTCATTCCTTGATGAAATTATTTTGGATGTTTTTTTTAATGATTCATTGATTGATGAAATTTTTATGGATATTTTTTTTAGTATATTAAATTGTATGTGATAAAGTCAACAGTCACCTCTTTTTTAGATTTTCATTGGTCAATTTCCCTTAAGGCGATCAAGTTCACCATTTCGTCCCAGGTTAAGGAAATATAGGAGTCATGAAGGGGAATTGTCCAAGCACTTAAATCTTGAGACATGGTTTTTTTAGTCATATTATACTTTCTTTCTATGTAAATTCTCAATGAAAATAGTCTCATGGAACATGAGGGGCCTCAATAGTAAAGGAAAACAAATACTCCTAAAAGAAAAATGGTACGCAAAGCACCCATCAATAATGTTGATATAAGAAGCATAAATATTAAGTGAGGTTCTACCTCGGATAATTAGAAAATGGGTGAGGAATTTCCAAGTAGTAGTGATTGATGCTTAGAGATACTTGGGTGGAATGATTATTATTTGAAATGATCAAGACATCAAGGTTACCAATATGTTTACCTCTTTTCGCATTATGACAATACAATTTTAGTTAATTGACATTGAGGACTACTACCATGTATCCAATGCCTATGAATCCAATATCGCAAATGGAAAACCTCTATTTCTCAATTCTATTTCTAGCACAAGTAATTTATATTCCCCATATCCATGGATTATTGGGAGTGAATTCAATATTATCATCTGCCTTGAGGAAAAGAAAGGATGAATCACAACATTTAACAAGATATTTTGTAAGCTATACCATTAAAGCCATAAAGCAGTCTCCATTAAAGTTGTCAAGCAATGAGTCTCCAACCCAGACATGTGGATCAATGAGATGTAAAACATGTGTGTGTGGTGACTAACTTAATCATGGAAAATTTTAGGGGAGAATGTTCGCCCTTAGGTGAAATTAAGGGGTTTTAAATTTTTAGTGGACAAATATTTTGTATCATAGTACATTTTTAAAAATCGCATTTGCCCTAATTTTCAAGAATAGGTTTTATTTAAGTGAATCCTATGGGCCAAATACCATATTTATAAAAATGGTATGGTAAATTAATAAAAATATAAATAAATGAGAGGTATGGTAAATAAATAAACATTTTTTATATTTACTCCATAAGTCACCTTATATACATGCAAGGGTGTAAAAAAATAAAAATAAAAATAAAGTGGAGGTATGGTAAATAAATAAAACCTCTTTTTTATACTTACTGAAAAGGTATGGTAAATAAATAAAAATATAAATAAACTAGATCGTATGGTAAACAAATCAAACCTCTTTTTATATTTAGTCCATAACCCTCTTTTTATATTTGGATGCAGGATTCATCTACCCCATCTCAGACAGCGAATGGGTTTCCGCTTTGGTGTTGGTACCCAAGAAAAAAGGGAAGTGGAGAATCTGTGTGGACTACAGAGAACTAAACAAAGCCACCAAGAAAGACCACTTCCCTTTGCCTTTCATAGATCAAGTGTTGGATGGACTGGCAGGAAAGAAGTTTTTCTCTTTCCTAGATGGGTTCAACAGGTATAATCAGATCCAAATTAGCTCGGAGGACCAAGATAATACCACCTTCACTTATCCATGGGGTACCTTTGCCTACCGAGTCCTTCCCTTTGGGATATGCAATGCCCCTGCCACTTTCCAGAGAGATGTATTGAGCATCTTTGCCGAGCTAGTTCATGATTCGGTGGAAATCTATATGGATGACTTTACTCCTTACAGGTCTCGCTTCCAAGAAGCCTTGTCCAACCTGGGAAAAGTTTTGAGCAAGTGCATTGAGATGAACCTGTCCCTTAGCCCTGAAAAATGTGAATTCCTGATGAATGAAGGGACCGTGTTAGGTCATACCATTTCTCGCCAAGGATTACAGGTGGATCCTAGTAAAATTGCTATCATCAAAAAGGTTCCACCTCCTCAGAAGGTAAGAGATGTTCGGAGTTTCCTAGGCTTAGCGGGATATTATAGAAGATTCATTAAAGACCTCACGAAGCTAGCCTCACCATTGTTTGGCCTCTTAGCTAAAGATGTTGAGTTTAAATGGACTGAACGAATTAAAGGATAAGTTGGTGTCCGCCCCAATTTTGAGAGGTCCAAACTGGGCCCTACCTTTCCACATCCACACTGATGCCTCGAACAAAGCCATAGGGGCAGCCTTAGGACAAGTCGAAGAAAAACTTCCATATGCCATATACTTTGTCAGCAAAAACTTATCCAAGGCAGAAATGAATTATACTATAACTGAGAAAGAGTTCCTGGCCGTGGTCCATTCCCTAAACAAGTTCCGACACTACATCACTGGCTATCAAACATTTGTACATACTGACCATGCTGCAATTAGATATTTAATGAATAAGCCTGATGTGAATGCTTGTATTATTAGATGGTTACTTTTGTTGCAGCAGTTTGATTTGACTATCGTTGACAAACTAGGTAAAGAAAATGTTGTTGTTGAATTCTTGTCTAGATTGGATTTGCCTGCAAGTGAAGAAGGAACAATGGGTGACCAGATGCCAGATGAACATCTGTTTGCTATCTCAGTACTCTCTCCATGGTTTGCTGATATAGCAAACTACTTGGTCTTAGCACACTTCCCTTTGCATCTATCCTCAAAGGAGAAGAGCAGAATCATGAAGAAGAGTGCCTCATTCACTTGGATCAGGGGCAACCTGTCCAAACTTGGCCCCGATCAGATCTTAAGGCATTGTGTTAGGGAGGAGGAAGTTTTTGACATCCTCTTAACGTGTCACGATGGGTCCTATGGAGGACATTTTGTAGCCAAGAGGACTGCCTTCAAAATTCTACAGGCAAGCTACTATTGGCTCAATCTTCATCAAGATGTCAGAATATATATCAGCCAATGTGACTGATGCCAGAGGATGGGAAAACCGACTCCAAGAGACGAAATGCCTCTCCAACTTCAAGTGACTCTTGAGCCATTTGAGAAGTGGGGTATGGATTTTGTGGGTCTTATCAACCCTCCTTCAAGGCAAAGGTATTACATCATTGTGTGCATAGACTATTTGACAAAGTGGGCAGAAACCAAGGCAATCAAAGAAATGACAGAAGAAAAGGTGGCAGGTGGAAGTCACCAATAGAGCATTAGAAGGGATTTTGACTAAGGTGGTGAGTAGCAGGAGAAAGGATTGGACAGATCACCTGGTTGAGGCCACTTGGGCCTACAACACCACTTGGAAGGCCACAACCAGTTTCACACCTTATGAGTTGGTCTATGGGAAGAGAGCTTTGTCGTTAATCGAGTTCGAGTACAACACATTGAGGATGGCAGCTCAGCTGGACCTAGATCTCAGCCATGCTCAACAAGAAAGGTTATTGTAGCTGAATGGGTTAGATGAACACCGAATGCAGGCCATCCTCCACTCATAAGTGGTTCAGCTTCAGAGGAATATATTGCATGACTGGCACCTTAATGACAAACAATTCCAGCTGGGAGATTGGGCACTGCTGTATGATTCCAGACATCAGGATTTCAAAGGGAAGTTGAGGATAAGATGGCTAGGACCATATGCAGTGGAGAAGTGTAATGGCAATGGTTCTGTCCTTATCCAGACCATTGATGAAGAAGCCATTCTAATGCTCGTCAATGGGCATCGACTAAAGATCTACAGGAAACCTCTTTCAAGGCAAGAGTTCATCAAAATTGTGGAAAAATCAGTGCTGGTCATAGAGAAGGGTTCTGTCTCTGTTTTGGCCACACCCTGAGCATCATCATATCAAAAAAAAAATTACAATAAAAAATATCCTTGGGTGAAAACCTCCCTGAGGCACCCAAGGCAAATGGTAGGGGTGAAAACCTCATTTACGCGCCCCTGCTGTCTCTCTGAAAATAAAGAATTGAAATAAAAAGATCCTTGGGCGAAAACCTCTCTGAGGTGACCAAGGCAGATATTAGGGGTGAAAACCTGTTATGAAACTAGCTCAAGAAAAGATAGAAAAGATAGATCAACACCTTAGAATTCAGCCTTTTCGAGGGGCAACCTCCTTTACATTACATAAATGAAAAATTATTGGATGATTCAAATGACAAAACCTCCTTTCTATATATAGGAGTCTAAGGAGTCACAATATAATCCAGCCGACCTAACAATAATAATATAAAGCCACAAAAATAA
>APFE030944895.1:654-28905 GCA_000404065.3 Pinus taeda
TTTTATTTTTGTGCCTTTATATTATTATTGTTAGGTCGGTTGGGTTATATTGTGACTCCTTAGACTCCTATGTATAGAAAGGAGGTTTTGTCATTTGAATCATCAAGGAATCATTCATTTGTGTAATTTAAAGGAGGTTGTCCCCTCAAAAAGGCTGAATTATAAGGCATTGATCTATCTTTTCTATCTTTTTGTGAAATGGTTTCATAACAAATATGGAGATGGATTCTGTTGTTTCACGAGTATGATCTCGAGGTAATTGTGACACTAGGACGATTGATTGAAGGGCCAAACCATCTATCGCGCATTGAAACAAGACAAGAGCCCACAAATTTGGAGGGGCTTCCTGACACGCAACTCTTTGTGGTGTGCGCCACAGCTAATCACTTTGCAGACATTATCCACTTCCTTACTAAGGGAACAGTTCCAGAAGGATACATTAGTCAACAGAAGAAGGGATTGGTGGTGCGCATGACAGACTTTTCTATTATTGCAATCCACTTGTATAATATGGGATCGGACGAGATACTATGATGTTATGTGCCTGATTTTGAATGAAATAATATCCTTGTTGAAGCTCATGGGGGGGTTGTTGGAGGCCATTATGCAGGAAAAGCAACAACGCAGAAGATTTTATGTGCTGGGTTATGGTGGCCAACATTGCATAAGGAATCCAAAGCATATTGTAGGGCATGTGATGCATGTTAGAGAACCGGAAGACCATCACAAAGGGACAAGTTTCCTTTGAATCCGCAGGTCATTGCAACCATTTAAGAAATGGGCAATTGATTTTTTAGGACCGATTCAACCTCTAGGAAAGAAGACAGGTGCACAGTTTATCATCACCGCGACCAAGTATTTGACCAGATGGGTGGAGGCACAGCCCTTGAAGGACTAGATAGGGGCAACAACAACAAATTTCTTATTTGAATATGTGTACACCAGGTTTGGTTGTACAAAAATTTTGATGAGCGATCGTTGTACGCATTTCCTCTATGAAACGTTCAACACACTGACAGATGAATTCCAAGTTTATCACCAGAAGAGTATGCCATATCATCCTCAGGCCAATGGGACTATTGAAGCATTTAATAAGATATTGGAGAATGCACTGACAAAGGTTTGCAATGTGCAGAGGAATGATTGGGACGTCTACATACTAGCATTATTATGGGATTACAGAACTACTTTTAATAAGCTTACTCGTCAGACACCATTTAGGCTAGTCTATGGTATAGAGGTTGTGATGCCTGTGGAGTATATTATGCCTAGTCTACACACAGTGGCGTTCACGGGAATGGAAAACCATGGAGCCCTAGAAGAATGGCTTGCACAGATAGCAGAGCTCGAGGAAGATAGATTTTTGGTTAGATTCCATGAGCAGGTTCAGAAGGAATGCGAAAATTCATGGCACAATCAACACATCAAACTACGCACATTCAAGGTAAATGATTTAGTCTTATTATATGATAGAAATTTTGATAAGTTTCTAGGAAAATTTCAGATGCATTGGCTGAGGCCATAATTTATCAAAGATATTACTGATGGTGGAGCAATTCAACTTGTGAAATTGAATGGAGATCCATTTTCGAGAAAGGTGAATGGAAGCTGATTGAAGCCATACACTGTGGATCTAGCCCAATGATTACATGGTGGTAGCACAGTCTTAGTGCTCCATATAGCTACAAGGAGGCGCGAGACTATAAACTACATTGTCCAATGTCTAGATCTACGCAATAGGGGGTTTCACAGTACCAGACGAAGCACGAAGGGAGCTGCACTATAGAAGGAGAGATCGCGTAGCGTAGCCAAAAAGTGACCGTTACCATCATTGTTCATGATTTGATAATGAGGAGATGGTTAAGAGGAGCAGGGGAGGGGGGGGAACTAAGGAATTTAAGGTTGAATTTAAGAGTGAAATCTTTGGAAATTTTCCACAAATCTCGCATTTATGGATGGATTTTGGGGGCAATGGTTGAATTTGAATTCAAATTCGCCAATAAATTATGCATGGCCATCTAGTGAAAAACATTTTGCATATCTATAAATTTTTTGTCGAGTTGTCGAGTGTGTATGAATCCTCCGTTTTACATGGATTTGGTCGTTGCTTCTATATTTGAGAAGCTACTTGCAGACACCCAACAGTTTATCCACAACATAATGTCCGCACCAGTAGAGGTCGCTAGTACTGGGGGAACTATCACCTCTGAGGGAGTTACTCCAGAAGTGATCAGTATGGAGTTTCCAACTGCAGTGCCTACGGTGCCAAGGTCATCTAGAGTGAACCCTGTGCCGGTAAATGAGGTCCCCAAGCCTAAGAAGGACAAGCAAAAGAAGTTGGTGCCGATGCATGAGTCACCAAGGAAACATGCAGCTACCCAGGCCCAAAGGAATGAAGAGCAGAGCGCGAGGGAGAAGGGGAAGGTGGTAGATCTGGAGGCTGAGGAGGGTGCTAAAGATATCGACATTGAGGGGCTAGACCCTATTTCTAAGATACCAAAGTATATCCCTCTATGCAAGGGAAAGGTAAAGGTCTTGAAAGAACCAAATGCAGGAGGAAAATTCTTCCTCAACACACCACTGTTGTCAGAGAACATCACCTTTGAAGGTTCACTCTTGGCGCATATCTCGCATTTGAAGCTAGAAGACTGGGATTTGGCAGACCACGAGCGGTTCCCTCACCTAGCTACTGACACCTAAATGTAGAGGGTCTTCTAGAAAGAGTCTAGTATCACCGTGTTGGAGCCTATGTAATGGATTCACAGAGTCAACAAATCAGGGTTGTAGAACTTGTTGTGCGTGACCCACTACCATTGGTTAAATATAAACCTAATTTTCATTAAGTAGTTGCAATGCCTCGTGCATGGCGAGTGCTTATGGTTAAATGCATCGATCACCATCACCGATATGTTGATCCATTGGATCGCACTATTGCCCCATTCAAGATTGAATTCTACCAAGGAATTTGGCGGAAAGATGAGTAAGCATGAACTTACTGATAAGATGAAGTACAAGTTTAAACTTGAGAAGAAGTCACATAGATACCGATTACTTCCATTACTGAACCCGTGGTCAAAATTTCCATGCATATTCTGGTCGACAAGGTTATGAGAAAGTGTCGTGCAGACAAGATGTTGTTGGCAGCTTAGTGCTCAGAGGGCATACAGTTCAACTGGGCACACTACTTATGTAGTGAGTTCCTCACGAACTATAGAGAGGCACAGAATGATAGTAATACATTCCACTATTCATCGTTGTTGCTATCGATAGTGCTCATCACGTGGTACTTGTTGGAGGACAGCCAGTTCCGTCCAGTGGAGAAGGATTTACCGGAAGCTGCCAAGTTTGCTTCTCTTTCGGCCACCAAAGATGTTGCGTGGATCACAGAAAGTAAAGTATTTTTGGTACTGATGGAGGTGAGCATTCACATGGCCATAAACCAGAAGTCGCGGTTGTCACCAACCATGTTTGGGCAAATTTTACGGTACGCCGAGTTCAAAGTGGACTTCCATCATGTGTATATCTAAGCACGAAAGGACCCCGAGCAGAAATGGTTCAACCTACCATACCTTGCTACGGATGACACTATTGAAGAGGTCATCAAGCATTGGCCAACAGAGTGGCATTCTCCTTCTTACCTAGCCCTAGGAAGCAGCCAAGTATAAGGTTCAACAGTTGGCTGAGAAGAGGAAGAAAGAGGCCAAGGAAAAGGCCTGAGTAAAAGCGGAGTGTGCCACGAAGAAATAGGCAGAGCACGAAGAGTGTAGCTCCAAAAGATGTCAAAAGTCTCCTTCACCCCAAATGGAGGAGGAAGAGTGATTAGATCAGGGTGGCAGTGAGTAGCAGGAAAGCACTCCCTTTTGAATAAAGTGGTATAGGGAGCATGAAAAGGAAGGACCGTGAAAGAAGACGAAAGCCACCAAGTCGTCACTAGATCTGATTATGTTGAAGGAAGGCGACTTGGACGAAATTGGAGATAAGGTTTGGGATACAACAACAAAGTTGTTGCAGCAGTTTGAGCAGTAGAAAAAGCAAGCACTAAGATTCATCCAAATGGGTCTGGACGTGCTGTAGATCCAAATAATGAGGATCTCAGTAGGTGCAGGATAAAGCAGTGCCACATCAACCAGTTTGGTGTCGGGGAACACTCAAGTAGTAGAGATGGTTTGATCATTGGATCTCTAGGTAGTCATACTTCCTAATGGAGCTTTGAGCACAGAGGCGATTGCTAACATGGCGATTGTTAGCACTTTGAAGAATATTGGCCTCAACCTGTTTGCGCTCCCCAGCATGTTTCTTCACACACTACAAGCAAGTGTGATAGCAGAGGTTATGGTTCAGGAGTAGTGCACACTAAGCCTAATCAGTGAGTAAAAGTCAACAACAAACAGATTTTTATGGATAAATCAATAGCATTAGAGGCCTAGAAGAAAGTTCAGCCATTGAACAACTAACTTGCAGTCGGGTAGCCGAGGCATGCAAAACACTCGTTGAACTGCATATCCCAGAGGAAGCGTCATTGGAGGTGAAGATCAGGAAGTTGGCTACAGGTGTGCGTGATGTGAAGAAGGAAGTGGCCAAGGTTTAGTTTGAACTAAACCTGAAAATCACAAAGTTAGAGTTGAATTCACGGCCTTCAACTCTACCAGAGGTCAAAGAATAACGTGAAGCCGCTGTGAAGGATGGAGTCACAACAGTGGATTCCGCAGTGGTGGATTGCACCATGCTCTTCGAGCAATCCATGGAGGTAGTCATGGCCCTACAGGAATATCCTAACCTACAGAGGTTAAACACAGAGGCCCGTGAATTGCAACAACAGTTTGATGAAGTGAGAACGATGGTGCGCATTGTCGCCATAGCACAATGATTGGCCAAGTTGCATGAGGCAATATAGTTGCTTGAACAAGTGGAAGTAGCGCAGAGGAAAGAGGCAGTCCTAAAGGCCAAATTGGGGCCTTGGCTAGATGAGGCCTATGTTATCTCCACCAACATTGAGGATAAGTTGGCAAGCCCACAGATAATGCAGAAGAAAATCAAGGAAGACAATGTGGGATAAGCAATAGAGCAGCTAGTGGAGAAGATCAAATAGGCAGCCACATAGAGCGTGACTGAGGTAGCAGTGGCACAAGTAGAGTTGGGAGGTTTCTGCAGTAAGATATCCACACTCGCAGAGTGACTCAAGGACGAGTCATGGCCTTGGTGTTTGGGGCCTGTTGGGACAGGGTCCCCTAAGCTCAATTTTAGGGCAAAAGCCCAAGTATTGGGGCAAAAAGCCCAAGTTTTCTTGTATAAAGTGTAAAGTCTCCACAAGTTGTGATCATGGAGAATGTAGATAGTAAAGTGTCATAAAGAGTTTTACCCTTCTTATATGTAAGTTATGTCAGATTTTATAGATCTACCCATGGTCCACAAACCATGGGATTGTATAAGTAGGAGAGTCTTAGAGAGTCTAAGAGATAATGAAGATGATGAAGATGAATGTAATGGGTCAGTAGGAAGAAAAGAGAAAAAAGTCTTAGAGTAGAAGAGAGGCTCTATAGCTGTGTGTGCAGAGGCCTAGAGTAGAGTCTCTAGCTAAAGTATTAATAAAGAGATTTTTTTGGAAATTCCTATGTTTGTCTATTTACTTCTGTTATGAATGAATGTGCTATTATGATGAATGATGGGTTTATGAATTAATACTGAATTGATGTGTGACTTTACATAACTGATATTTTTATATGAACGCACTTAATATTAACTGTTTGCGCAAAGCATATCTTATTGCATGTTAAAGTTCTCGACGCTTAGGCCGATCTGGGTAAATAAGGGATTAACAGTAATCATAGAGGTGCGAAAGTAGTTGATTCACCTATTTAGGGTCTGCAAAAGACAGTCGTGAACATTCATGGAGGTTTAGAAGCTGGTTAAGGGAATTTATATCGATAAGCCCTAAAGGATTATTGATTTGCGTGAAGGCAGGTTTAGGGCATAAAACGACATTACACTAATCTCTCGGTGTGGAAACTTGGTTCTAGCATCCCCCCATGGGTGAGACTTCAGTCTGCACTTTTGGGGTTGATGCCGAAAGGGCCAGTAGTGTAGGGATTTGTTTGGAAAAACTAACTTTGAACCTGGGTCAGGACCCACTAAGCCAACATGTATGAAATGACACCTTAGTTGTATATGTTTAGTCTTATAATGAAAGTATGATTTTTTTGCAAGATGAATGGCACTCTGGTTGTCACTATATAACCTACTCATCTCCTACTTCTTTCCCAACTCATCCATAAACTTTTGTAACCAAATCATTTCTTTACTGGCCTATGTAGCAGCAACATACTCTACTTCCATTGTTTAAAGTAAAACAATGTTTTGCAATTTTGAAACCCAACTGATAGTTGTTCCACCTATAGTAAACACATACCCTATGGTGCTCCTCTTGTTATCTTTTTCACCTTCCATATCTGCATCAACATATCCCTATACAGAACTGTTTGAACCTCCAAAACATAAAGCTTGATTTGTGGTACGTTTCAAATATTTGAGAATCCACTTCTCTGCCATCCAATGCTCTTTTCTGGATTATTCATAAACCTTCTTACGAATCCCACTACATGTGTAATATGAGGTCTTGTGCAGACCATTACATACATTAAGCTTCCAATATCTGATGCATATGGAAATTTACACATATAGTCCATATCTTCCTAGGCCTTGGGACACGTCTCCTTACTTAGTTTAAAATGGCTAGTCAAAGGTGTACTAACTGTTTTTGCATTCGGCATATTAAATATTTCCAACACCTTTTCTATTTACTCACTCTGAGACAATGTTAATTTGTGATTTTTATTTTCTGTATTTATTCTCATACTAAGGATTTGTTTTGCAGCACCCAAATTCTTCCTTGCAAATGAATTTGCCAATTTTCCTTTGATTACATTTATTTCTTGCATGTTAGACCTTGCAACAAGCATGTCATCTACATACAATAGTAATATAATAAGGCTGCGATCATTTTTCCTTTTAAAACAAACATAATGGTTAGAGTGACATCAAGTATAACCTTGCTCGGACAAAAACCTGTCAAATTTTAGATACCACTACCTTGGAGTTTGTTTTAATCCATACAAGCTCTTGTTCAAATTGCACACTAATTTGTCCTTTCCTTTGACCTCATACCCTTTTGGCTATCTCATATACATTTCTTCCTCCAAATCCCCATGGATAAAGGTTGTCTTTACATCTAAATTTTCAAGATGAAAATCTTCTCCTATCACTAGACTTAAAATAGTTTCGATTGAAGTCATTTTAACAACAAGAGAAAAAATTTCATCAAATTCTATACCTTTATTTTGCAAAAATAATTTCACCACAAGTATAGCCTTATACCTATGTTTACCTACATATACTTCCTTCAACCTATAGACCCATTTATTCTACAATTTTATTTTAATAGCAGGCAACTTGACTAAGTCCCATGTATAGTTCTGCATCAAGGAGTCCAACTCTTCTTCCATGGTTTTCTCCCACTTTTCCATGGTTCCTACCTACATTTCTTCTTTATATTTTTCTGACTCACCATAATCAATCAACAATACATAATATAATGGAGGAGAGTATCATTCAGGGGGTCTAATTATCCTAGTAGATATTATAACACTAGTTTCAGGTGTTTCAAGTGCCTATTGCTATTGTGGTTGTTGTTGTTGTTGTTGTGTCTACTGATCATTCTGATTTTCAGGCATCTTTACTTTTTCTGTGATCTCATCAAGCACTGTGTGTTCTTTCTTTTCTTTTCCTTTTTCTTTCCCTGCATCTAATCCTTATACAACACCTTTTCATTGAATATGACATCTCTGCTCCTAATTATTTTGTGATTTCCATAATCGTATAAGTGATAGCCAAAATCACTTACACCATATCCAATAAAGGTACATTTCTTTGATTTTTCCTCAAGCTTTGTTATATTTTCATTATTGATGTGGACAAGGGCTTCACAACTAAAAGTTTCAAAAATGAGTAGTTTACATTTTTACTTGTCCATGCCTCCTCTAGAATACCACATCCAAGTAACTTAAAGGCCCTTTGTTTATTATATAAAAAACAATATCTACAACATCTGCCCAAATTGTAAGGGAAATCCCACATGCAATCTCATGCACCTTCTACACTCCATGGTTGTCTAGTTCATCCTTTTTGACACACCATTTTCCTGTGGTGTTCCTAGAACTATATTCTCTCTATGAATTCCATGTTCTGAACAATAGTTATCAAACTCTTCACCACATTATTCACCCCCATTGTCTAATCTGTGACACTTAAACTTCTTTCCTGTCTCATTATCAACAAAACCTTTTAATTTCTTAAAAGTATCAAATACTTTATTTCAAATACAATAAATCCATGTTTTTCTAGTTGCATCATCAATAAAATTAGCATAATAGTGAGAGCCATCGAGAGATGATACTTGAGCAGGTCCCCATACATCTTTATGCACAAGCTCTAATTGTTCACTCTTATTTTCCTTCCCAACTCTGATAATTTTGAATCTCTTCTCTTTTCCATAAACACAATTTTTATAGAAATCCAAATCAACATGCTTCAGACCCGGTAACAAATTTCTTGAGTGAAGAATCAACATCCCCTTCTCACTCATTTTCTCAAGCCTATGATGCTAGATTGCTATATCTACTCATGTGGAGGTTAAAGCATTAACATAATTAGAAATACTATTGCATAAATACAATGTACCAAAATTTTCTCATTTTTCTATTACCAGGGCACCTTTAGTGGCCTTCCAAGTTTTGTTTGCATGCCTTAACTCCTTCAATAGCCATTGGTTTCCATTCTATTGCTTTATAAACCTTACGCATTCCAATTGTTTTACAAGGTTTATCATCACCCAGATGAATTTTTCCAAAATCTCATTGAACATAGTCATGAAAATGTTTCCTATCAGGTGTGGCATAGAATGAGGCCCCTGAATCTACCAGACTACCACGCATGAATTAATAATATTCTCTAATGGAAGAATCAAAACATCTTGCATCACAACACCTCTCACATTTGCTTCATGTTTGTTCTCTTGTTGTCCATATCCTTCTTTTCCCTTCTGACATTTTCAGTCTTTCTTCAAGTGTCCTTTCTTCCCACATTTCAATAACACTATCCTTGATATAGATTTGGATCTACTATTTCTTGACTTTCTGTGATTTCCTAGGACCCTTCCTTTCCATTTTTCTTCCCCTAGTCTCTGCAATTAAAGCATTACCTGATGTCTCACTGGAGTTTTTTCACCACATTTCCTAGGTAAGGATGGCACCAACAATAACATCAAACTTTAAATTACTAGATCTAGATACAAAATTACTAATGGCCATAACTAAACCATTCCAAATTTCTAGTAATTAACACAGAAATTAGAGCCCTAACTTCATCATCAAAATTTACCCCTACAAAACTTAACTCGGTGGTAACTATATTAAACTCATTTAAATTATCAACAACAAATCCACCTTCTGACATCCTCGTATTAAACAAACACTTCATAAGGAAAAACTTATTCGAGGCTAAGATTGTTTCATATAGTTTTTCCAAGGCCCTCATTAGACCTTCTGTTAATGTTTCTTTCAAAATATTTAAGGCTATCGACGCCACTAGGCACAACTGTATTGTTCCTAATGCTTTTCTATCAAGAATCTCTCATTCTTCATCCAACATACCAATTGATTTCTTTGTCTTTCCACTCAATGGTAGGTATAAATATTTTTTATACAGCTCATCTTCCATGGTTGGTAGTTTTGGCCATTAAATTTCTCAACCCTAAACCTACCATCTTTTGCCATTTCTCCCACTCAAACCAATAACCCTTCTCTCCAGCGATTTTATTAGCCAAATAAACCTTCGACTCTTATACCAATTGTTAGAAATTAATAAACAAAGCAAGGAAATACACAAAATATAGTGGAAACAAAAATACAAAAATGCATAGAATAAGAGAGACACAGATATATGTGGTTCATTCAATTTGGGTTACGTCCACGAATAAACAACCAGTCCTTCCTCTTATAGTATCCAGCAAAATGAAGAGATACAACCTATAGAAGATCCAGTGTACTTTCCTATTCGCTCTCACATAGTCTCCTCTCTCTTTATTTCTCAGAATAATAATACACAATGCTAATACAATTCCCTCATATAAACCGAGGGTTTTCCTTCTAGGGAAAAAACCCTTAATTAAACATAACTTCTATCGTCAGATTATCTGCCTAATGAATGGGCCAGATTGACTATGAAATTATAATATTTTACAAGGAAAATTTTCATTTGTTTTTAGATTCAAGGGTGCTGCCCCCGAACCCTCACCAGGGGGGATCCAAACATATAGATGCTCCCCCTTGGAGGTCCCGAGCAGAATAGTGGGGGGGCAAGCCCCCCCACATGCACTATGGGGATTAATATCCAAACACAGCTACAACAATACCTATGAATTAGGAAGATAATAAGGCTCCACATCCAACACTTTTCCATTGTTTCTCTTGATGTAGTTCCCATCTTAAACACCTTACAATCATTTACAAACCACCTTCCTAGATTTGCATCTCTACAATGATTTTAATACTCACCATATCCATCTTTAAGCCCTAGAGAGCCTTGACAGATTGTCACATATTGAACTTCTTCACCAAGTGCCATTTCATTGCTTGAACAATAAACTCTTACAAATCTCTTTAGGACTGGTGCAAGGGTCACTCTACCATCAAAAGCTCACAAAATTTCCAAGAACTCGCAAAAATATTAGAATAAATAAAGAAGAACAAAATGAAAAAGCATTGCATGGGATGCACCTTCCCATTATGCTTTATATTCCATGTCACAATTTACATATAGAGCTATAAGGCATAGAGCTTCTGCAAGAATAAATGTGTGTAGTTCTATAGCATAAAAAATGTTTGAAAGAGCTGACAACTAAAAGCCTAGTAAATTGGAAACAAATGAGGAAGAAACCAGCCTGTTACAAAAAGTCAACTAGAAGTAGAATCACAAATTAAAAAATTCCTAACATTAATCTACAAGTACTAGGGTTTATGAAATCCTACTTTGTTAAGCCCATGAAAGAGAGAAGCAAATGGAGAAATACCTGAAACTATCTCATTCTCTTTGCCTAGAATCAGACATGAAACTTGCATAAGTTTTTCTACTCTTTCTTCAATGTGAAAACCTTCAAGCTTGTTGTTATTAAAATCATCCTGCTAGACAAAAATTGTGGTATCCCTCTTTTCCATACCCTATACATCTGCTACCACCCCAGGTTTATTCATTGAAGTTTCATCAAAATTACTAATCTAAGACTGTAAGAAGCCCCTATAAACTGGTAGTGATAAATTACTAGAGGGCATATGACACACAACATGCTCTATATTTACCCATTCATTGGATCCCTCTTTCTTGAACAAGTCATCAAAGTGGAGTAGTCCATCTTCAACAAGTATTTTCAAGTCCCCAAGTTTTAAGGACCCTTGTTCAAATCCCAAATGATCAACATAGAACCACCAAATGCATCTTGGTTTTTCAAAATTGCAAATTTCTTCTGGTAAAGCATTTTGTTCACTAAAGTGAGCATTGTTGCTATGCTTTTGCAATTCATTTATAAAATTTTCTAATTATTATGATGCAAGAGTTTGGGAAGGTGATATACATGGTTAAAATTCCACTTATATGTAACTTGAGTCCTTTTTTATGCTAGAAAAAGATGATCTTCTATGACCCCCAGAATGACTCATACCATGTCCCTTATAATCCTCAAAATGGTGGTCACTCTGACCAGTATGAGATTGTTTATAGTTTGAATGTCAGTGATTCTCTCTCTCCATCCAACATCCCTATGATATCACCTATCTTCATGGGTGTGATTGGAATGGATAGTATGTTTGTTGTGGCATTTGTGATGCAGGAAAGTGTTCCCTCTGTGGACAGAGGCAACCCCTCTAGCCCTAGAATGGGTCTAGTCACAGCAAAGACAAATAAACGATAGATTTCCTTAAAAAGTCATAGTTGGAGGCCTACCTCAACCGATCGTTGATTGAGTTTCGTTTCACTACTCTAGCTTTCGCTTCCTTCTCCTCAATGAGTGATCAAACTGAAACAATGCAAAGGAAATACAACAAAGTACGTAACCGGAAAACAACAATGATCTATTTACACACAAAGTCAAGAATTCATTAGATATCAAGTAAATTACATACAAGACATAGAAAAACATCATTGATTGTATTAATAATGAAATAAGAGCAAGATTACAACCAAAGTTTTGACGTCGTAAGTCTTCTCAGAGGGTCCAACCAGTGTATTTCTTAAGCATTCAGTCTTTGAAGATGGATCTCCCAACATACAAAGTCTCTCTCTCACTCATAAGTTTTAACACAAAGTTAAGGGCACTTCACAACCTTCCACAAGCTATCAACAATCTCACACTTGTCACACCCACACCAGCTATGTATCAAACCCAAAAGCACTAACAGCACTGCTCAATCCAAGAATTACCAACTCGTTGATCATATCAAAGGTGAGTGTTTAAATAGGACAAGGAGTCTCCATAAAATGTGTAAGAGAGAGCTCATCCCCAAGGAAGGTAGCACAAATGACGAAACTACCATACCAGAGAAGGAAAGGTGACACAAACTATGCCAACAACTAGGTCTGGAGACATCTAGAAGGCTGACTGTTGGAACGAATTCACCCAATATGGATCATCGTCAGTTTATAACTAAGCTTTAGCACTGACATTGCTAGTAGGTAATGTAGCCAGTCAGACCGTCGCTAAAGATAGCAAATAGTCTTGCGCCGGAGCATGAAATCCGACCTTCGCGGGAAACAAATGTACTTTCATGCTGGAAGCACGGCTTGACTATTTACAATCACTGTCCATTACGTATATTAAGTCCATTCTCGCGATGAGGCAGAAAAATTAGGAAAAGTGGGTCAATTGGTAGCATAAGAGAGAATTTGTTTAGTATGAGCATGTTTTACTTGGATAGATGACATTGTAGAAGGACTGGGAGTGAAGCTAGTGACAAATTATTGTGTAACCGATGCCCCCTAAAGTATGAAGCCAGAGAGAGGGGGAGGGGTGAAATGCTTTACGAAATTGACTGAGCTGGAACACCATCTGGAAGAACCTGCAGACGCAAGTACAACTAATATCTCTGATAGTGAAATACATGTAGGATAGGCATGGGCACAGCCATCCAAAAGACATACGAACTAGGTTTGTAGTCTGGATGCAGCCACCCAACTAATAAGACCAGAATGATAAAGGTATGGTCGCAGCCATCCATGAAGACTCAGGTATGGTCGTAGCCATCCATCAACAAGTCATGCAATCACAAACCAATCAACTCAGCTCGAATATGTGTAATTTGAGTTTGAGGTTTTGAAACCCAACCGATCATAGTACAAATTCTACCATGCGAATAGATGCACTGAAGTCAAGCATGATAGAAAGTCACTTGATTAATGGTCAATGAGTAAAACCATTAACAAGCGCGAGAGAAACCACCAATAATGCCAATGGTTCTCAAGGTATTGTCTAGTACAATCCATGAAGTGTGAAGAATAAGTTGAAGTCGAACACTCGTGGAATCACCCAATCGACGACCAATGATGAAAGTCGACCATCGAGTGTGAAGAACTTGACATTGAGGCATGCAACCTCCAAGGTACCAAAGGGGATCTCTAGATCAATCTCCTGGATAATGAGCTGATGTTGATAGGAGATGATCCGTCGTAGGAGGGCCATAATGTTTCCCCCATCAACGACGCGAGATAAGGAAAAAGCGGTAGATGGTGAAACAGAATATCAAAGGAGGAGGTAAGGATGTAAACTGCAAAAGGATTTTACTCTTGAACATGTCGGCGACATGACTCCGGAGGGTGGCAGCATTCAGGTACCAAGGGATCAGAAGCTTGATGGAGACAACATGGATTAGATGGAATGAGGCTAAATAGCAACCCAAAATTGTGGAAGGCCAAATGACGATGTATGGATATCCCAACTCGACAAGAAGCAAAAGTGTTGATGTTCAAGAGTGACTAGTTGCCATAGATAATCAACGATGATTTCAAAATTTTCCCCCACCATTGCTGGTGAGTACCCCAATTATTTTTGGAAACAAGCTTGAAGGGGATAGAATATGCTTGTAATATAAGTTTGACATTCGGTTGAATCTAACCTAGTAGTAGTTTAATGAGCCCTAGGGAGGAGAAGCTTGAGTCTCATCATGGTGACGAGTCCAATGACGTCAGGGTTTAATGAGTCCGACATAGGCAAAACTTGGAGTCTTTTTCATAGTTAGGGAGTTTCAAAAAGACAGAAAAGAAAGCTCCAAGGGGGTCCTTTTTCATATATTTGTGTCTCTCAAGCCCGAAAAAAGTATAAAACAATACTCGAAAGAACCACTTGACCATTACGATCAAGGAGTACTTTTCGTAATTAATGGCCTCGATCTAAAAAAGTAGACAAGTGATCGAAGACATGTCATTTTGTAACCAATATCGAACCTAAAATGACAAAAGTCTGGGAATCTTTTCGTGTTTATACGGTCGGAAAAGAGCTCAAAGTGGACCGCCTCTTATTTAGAAATTGGTTCCGGCAATGGTGGAACTACTCAAAACATGTAATGGTCAATAGGCTGGCTAATAGAAACACTCATCGCTGCAGTTCCTCAGGAAAGGAAAAACAACCAAGTGAAAGCATATGATTAGCCAAAGAGATGGTGGTAATGGAATCAAACAACCAAGGCTCATCTAGCAGAATTTAGCAGATAAACGGCAGCCACAAGATGTAAATCAGGTATGGGTTCATTTTTACACAAGCTTGAACCATGGAGAACTCTGCTTGGATTCAGTTTCATGTTTACACAAGCTTGAAACGAAAAACTATGATGGTTATGAGTTTGCATGCCCCCAGGCATAATGACGCAAATTGAGGTACATGCCCCCCAAGCTTCATTGCATTCAATGAAGTGGATGAAATGAAGGTTCACTTTCAAGATCGTGGAAAGACTCGACTTGGATTTGACGAGATCTTAAGCAAAGACTCGATTTGGAAAGTGAGTTGTTTCATTTTTTAATGAGGTTGACATAAGATCAAGAACTTTCCTCGAGACTCCTTGTTTCATTTAGTAACGAGCTTGACATAAGATCAGGAACTATGCTCATCACCCCTGTTTTCATTTCTTAATAAGGTTGAGATAGGAGCAAACTATCCTCATTACTCCTCGCTTCATTTTTTAATGAGGTTGACATAGGAACAAACTATCCTTGTACACCTTGTTTCGTTTTTTAACGAGGTCGACACAAGATCAGAACTATCCTCGGGACACCCAGTTTCATTTTTTTAATGAGGTTGAGACAGGAACAAACTATCCTCGTCACTCCATGGTTCATTGGCCATATGAGAACATGGCTCCCAAGAGGTCTTCACGGGATGGAAGGGACACACTCTGGGAGGAATACATGTCATGAGGCACTAATGACAGATCAGGTTCCAATTCCCCCAGTACATGATGTACGAGACCATTTGCATGATCATCAACAGAGGCGAAGACAGAACAGGTAGCCACATAATTCACATGTGGCAAGGAAGGTACTACTTGTGAGCAAGAACCGATAGGGGATGATGGTTGTACAGGAGGCATCAGGGGACTAAAGAATGATAATTGATCTATGGTCACAATTCTTCCATCGTGTTGAAAACAAACCACATGGAAAAGTGAAGAGACAAGGGCCCCCATGGCATAAACATAGTCACAGCCAAGGAGAAGACTGAAATCTAAAGCGCCTTGGACAACCATGACGTCTATATAGATGGTTTTGCCCCCCAAAAGTAACAGGAAGCTTCAGGAGGATCCCTAAAGGTTGATTGGTTCCTCCGTCAAATGCCAACAGATTCTGCATGACCGGCACAAGTTGTGGGGAGCCCAAAGCTTGCCAAGTAGTGAAAGACATGAGACTAACTGACACACCCTCATCCAAGACAGTGCGAGGTATTGCCTTATCATAGGCATGTAAGGTAATCTGGAAAGGCATGTAGGATGGAAGGTGAAATGCAGTCAAATGACTCCAGTCAAAGGAAATGACAGAACTACTTGGTGGGGGTATCAGATGATTGCCCCCATGCTCTACAGGTCCTGAAGAAGGACCCTCTTGACTAGCGAGATAGGAAGGTCGTTTTCAGACACAGGAGAATCTAACAAGAGAGAAGAACATGAGCATGATGCTCTTTCGAAACAGAGTGATCCACAGGTGGTGAACCCAAGTTGACACTCTTTCTGACCAATGGTTGGTTTGGAACGGGCTTAGCACAGCCAGGTTCAGAAAGAGGAGGATGGACAAGAGAAGAATCTAAGTCAATCTCTTGGTTGATAGGGAGAGGTTCTAAAGAGAGTCTCTGATAACCAATGGGAAGTTGGGGTGAAGAATCTATAAGACTTTCGAAAACGGCGGAAGCTTTATCCATGAGCGGACAAAGGTGAAGGGGATGGTTGCCTTCACATAGCTTACAGGGGAATTGAATCTTCCCTTTCTTCTTACTGTTGCCAGTTGATAGGGTAGCATCGCCATGAGCTTCAAAGGATGATGAGGGATGAGCTGGATTGCGGGACCATACTTCTAAGATCCTAGGAATTCCAGGACAATCACGAAGAAGATGGTCACCCTTGCACAATTTACAAGGAAACTTAACCTTCCGCAAAGGAGCAGAAGGTGTTCCAACCTGAGATGTACTCGGAGAAATAGCTGCACAAGTGGCCTCGTGCTTATCGGACTTCTTCTTCTTCTTAGTCTCCTGGTTACTAGATGTGAAACTTTCACTAGGCGAAGGAGGAGAGGAGGAGGAAGAAACAGGGGAAGAAGGCGTAGGCTCAACCTTGGAATCATCATGTCATGGTTCCGACGAAGAAGATGGTGGAACAGGAGTCATAATGCTTGGGACCACTGAGGTTGAAAACAACCAAATGGACAAACCAATGGTTAACCCAGGCAAAGACAATGTTTCCATATATGGAGCACCAACATTTCCAAAAGAAGGAAACGGACCAGGGTTCCCATCTGGGAGAAGACCTTAACCGGTGAACTCGGGGGATATTTCCATCGGGAACAAGCCTAAGAAACACTCTTATCACAACCAAGAACTTGAACTATTACCAGGAATATTTCGTGGGCAGTAAATTTTATGACGCAGGAACAAAACTTGACCTTTTCATGTTTCAAGAGTTGAGAAAAGGATGAAAAGGTGACTCTATCTCTTTCGAGGTTTAATGAGCCTAAAAGGACAAGTGCTCAGATGGACCTTTTCTTTTAAGGAGTCCGAAAAGGAATGAAAGTGACTACTCTGGAGAAACTAGGCAAAAGGTTTACCAAACAACCCGTAAAACTGCATATACACCTTGGCAATCATATGAAAACCAAGTACTTTCCGTACGACATTCAATCTTCCTGAATGCTATGTTCGGTGCATTACAGTTTGCAAGGCGGTAGACACGGCTTCCTAAGCATATAGGATGATAACCTAGTGGGGTCTCCCAACATATACTCAACGGTACATGGAAGCACAATTCCGTACTAGACCGCTATTGAGTCACAGAAGGAGGAATCACCCAACCTTGAGTGAAAGCAATAGTGACTAGGTTTAATGACGCCGGAGCACATCTCTAGCCTAGACCTCTAAGTAATGAGCATTATGTTCCAATGCGTTGTTAGGTTTATTCAGTTCATTTTAAAGTTGATCTTGAATTATGTTTCAGTTTTTAGGCCTTACCGTATGTATACAACAAAACCTAGGATGCAACTAGAATGAACGAAATATCCTTTTACTTCAATGAACACCTACCTATAGGAGGGTAGAGAGATCATTCTCAAACCAAGAAAACCAAGATAAGCAAATGTAGTCACTCAATGCGTACAAACATCAATCCCTACAGTGCATGGATACTACTAATGAGATATTTTATCATTCGCTTTCCAATATGCAACCTTGAAATGCAAATTCACTTTCACTTTTGTATGCTAAATGAATGCAGTCTTTTGATTTTGATGTTTTTTAAATTTAAAAGAAACAAACAAGCAAGTGTGGAAGAACCGGTCGATCCAAACAATTGTGATCTATGTTTAGAAGTGAAAAGAAATTGAATCAATACCAAAGATTAGTCCAATAATCGTCACTAAAAATCAACCAGAAACAAGCAATGGGGAAGGTTCAATCAAACCAACAAAAAGTTGCAAACGAACCTTGGGCAAACCAGCAACCAAGCCAATTTATTCAAGAACTTGAAAGAACGAACTAGGTCACACAGGAAAAAATGCAAGATTCATTCAACATAGCCAAAGAAAGAGGGCCTTAACCATAAACAGTGAAAAACAAGCTACTGAGTAAGAGAAATAGAGCAAGGAATCAGCAGGACTGGTGAATTTAGGAGGCAGAACTGAAAAATCAATTCTATAGGAATCATCATGAGGACAACACAAACAACTAGCTATAGCAACACAACGACGTTATCGCGGAAGTACATGTCTTTCCCACGACGTACCGATTTCAGGAGTGGTCGCAACTGTGAGATGTTATTCAGTGACACAGAGGAATTTACAAAAGAGTGAGCGTGACGTCGAAACAACTGTTAAAATATTTTCCGCAATGATGTTAAAAACAATGACAAATGAACAAAAAACTCCCAAACAAAAACCAGTCAATCCTACAAACAATAGAGTTATTCCCCAAATCGATCTAGGTGACCCAAAAGGCTAATAGTTAATCCCCAAAATTCTAGAGAGAGCGAATCAAAATCAAAACAAGAGCAAACAAGAGAAGAACATAGGACAGACTCCCCAGTGGAGTCGCCAACTTGTGATGCAGGAAAGTGTTCCCTCTGTGGATAAAGGCAACCCCTCTAGCCCTAGAGTGGGTCTAGTCACAACAAAGACAGGTCAACGATAGATTTCCTTAAACAGTCATAGTTGGAGGCCTACCTCAACCGGTGGTCGATGGAGTTCCGTTGCACTGATCCAGCTTTCACTTCCTTCTCCTCAATGAATGATCAACCTAAAACAATGCAAAGGAAATACAACAAAGAACGTAACCAGAAAACAACAATGATCTATTTACTCACAAAGTCAAGAAGTCATGAGCTATCAAGTAAATTACCTACAAGACATAGGAAAAAATCATTGATTGTATTAATAATGAAATAAGATCAAGCTTACAACCAAAGTCTTGACGTCACAAGCCTTCTCAGAGGGTCCAACCAGTGTATTTCTCAAGCATTCACTCTTTGAAGATGGATCTCCCAACATACAAATTCTCTCTCTCACTCATAAGTTTTCACACAAAGTTAAGGGCACTTCACAACCTTCCACAAGCCACGAACAATCTCACACTTGTCACACCCACACCAACTATCTATCAAACCCAAAAGCACTAATATCACTGCTCAATCCAAGAAATTACCAACTCGCTGATCATATCAAAGGTGAGTGTTTAAATAGGAGAAGGAGTCTCCATAAAATGTGGAAAGAGAGCTCATCCCCAAGGAAGGTAGCACAAATGACGGAACTGCCATACCAAAGAAGGAAGGGCGACACAAACTATTGCAACAACCAGGTCTGGAGACATCTAGAAGGTTGATTGTTGGAACGAAGGTGAGTTTATAACTAAGCTTTAGTGCTAACATCGCTAGTAGGTAATGTAGCCAGTCAAATCGTCACTAAAGATAGCAAATAGTCTCACGCCGGAGCATGAAATCCAACCGTCATGGGAAACAGATGTACTTCCACGCTGGAAGTGTGGCTAGACTATTTGCTATCACTATCCATCGCGTATATTAAGTCCATTCTCGTGATGAGGCAGAAAACTTGGGAAAAGTGCGTCAATTGGCAACATAAGAGAGCATTTGTTCAGTATGAGCATGTTTTGCTTGGACACATGACACAGTAGAAGGACTGGGAGTGAAGGCAGTGACAAATTACTGTGTAACAACATTTGTTTCCACCACTCTTCCTAAATCCATTCCTCTCCTCGTGCAGCCACCTAGAATCATGAGAACTTATTTTAGTATAGCCTTTGTCTACACTCTCCGACCTTCACAAAAACTTATTGTGACTCCTAAAGGATGGCAGTTCAAAAAGTTATGAATAATTATCATAGTAAGTTCTCGAATAAATATGATGAAATGAATGCCTATCAACTAATATTCTTATAAAATTCAATCCAAAATGATCTAAGCATGAAAAAACCTCATCAAAAATCCTCCTTCTCTTCAAATCACCTCGTGCATCCAACCTATCACTCTAATTCATAGGATGTTATTTTGCAACATTATTAAATTCATCCTCTTGCACACTACCACTAACATGCCCCTATTCTCCACCACCATGCTTGTACAATCCTGGTCCTACTCCTAATTAATTTTCGTCGGTCCTCGAAGTCCTAACATTATCTTCAACAACATCCCAACTTGAGGATTTCGTCGGCCTATCTACATTATCAACAAAAAAATCAGCAACATTAGTACTATTGATATTTCTAGCTTGGGAGGTACTCCAAACCCTAGGCTAGAGGGTTGTGGAGGATTTCGCACACAAAAGACTTTTGTCGGCTTGGAACCCAAGCTTGGGGTTTTGTACCCAAAGGTGTGGGGGGGGAACAATGATGATAATTTGACATGTAAGTGATGGAGATGATAAAGGACATTGATAGGAACTGGGGGAAACAAAAATCATCAAAATCTAAGCTCTCCAAATAAAGATATTAATTTGTGAAATTAATGTGTGGTTTTGAGGGCTAAAATTCAATTCGGCCTAGTTCAAAAAGAGCTTAAGGTATAATGTCACACCATATATGAAGTGTATAAATAGAGGTGTTGTGTGAGGATTATTTACACATCCAAGGAGCATTAATCATAAGAGATACCTCTGTTCTTTGATGTGGATCTAATAAAGAAAGAAAGGGAGGTAAGAAGGATGAGTTTAGAACCAATTAGAGGAAGTTCTCTTTTGTTTTGTGGGTGTGTACTTTTTGCAGAAATGAGCCTGAGTTGTATAAGGAATGAACTAGCCAATCAAGAGGCTTGATAAGGGTGTGTAAGACAGTGGATTTCCTTATATATCCTAGCTGCATGACATAGGTATGTATTAAGGGATCTTTTTGCTTTTTTAAGTGTGTATTGCTCCTCTTTTTAGGGATGCAAGGATAACCTGCCATAACAGCATGTTGGAAGCATAAGCTGGAGAGATGAGAGGCATAGTTTAGGTCCTCGCCCTAATCTATAACCAATCAGACTAGGCCGCAGGTGTTTGTTGTAGAAACGAATTTTTTAGATGGTTGTTTAGAGGGGCATGAGACCTTGAGAAGGCCTTCTCTCTTAAGCTTTAGATTTACATGATGATGCACAATAGAAACAAAAGGTGTAACCATTTCTAGAAGGCCAAACTTCCTTGTTGTAGTAGGAAGATGGTTGTAGGGTGTTTTGAGGAACAACCTTAAACAAAAAAAAATGCCTTGAATGCTTAACAATGAAGGAGACAGGTTGTTTGGGAAGGACAACACAGTGATTGGAGAAGGATTTAGGGTAACTTATGTGCCCTAATTAGAGTTCTAGAAGTAGAGATCTCAAGGAAAGGAGGCAACACTAGTATTTTGTAGATGTCTTCCTGAATGATGTTTGGATTCAGATGGATGGTGTCCTAGGAGAGTACACTTTGTGAAGCTTGTTAGCAACCAAAATGAAGGGTATTCATAGTGGTTGGTGTTGGGATAGGGTCCCCTAGGGTCATTTTTGGGGTTAAAAGCCCAAGTTTTGGGGAAAAAATCCCAAGTTTTTGTATGTAAAGTGTAAATTCTCTGCAATTTGTGGTCATGGAGTGCGAAGATTTAAATTTTCACAAAGGGTTTCCTCCCTTCTTTTATGTAAGTTGTGTCAGCTTTAGAATATCCACCCATGGTCTATAGACCATGCGATTGTATAAAAAGGAAAGCCTTAGAAGATTCTAAGGCAAATTAGATTTTGTAAATCAATGATGAATGTAATGGGTCATTAGCGAAAAGAGTGAAGAGTCTTAGAGTAGAAGAGAGGCTCTGCAACTATGTGCACATGATAGTTAGAGTCTGTAAAGAAGACCTAAAGCATTAATAAAGAGGACTATTCTGGAATTACATGTGTTTGATCTATTTAATTCTGTTATGAATGAACGTGATTATGTTATGCTAAATAATGGGTTTATGAATTAATTCTACATTGATGCGCAAATCTACATGTTTACATTGTTATCTGTCCATAAATAATAATATATGTTTACACGAAGAATATCTTAATGCATGTTGAAGTTATCAGACACTAACCTGATTTGGGTAAATACAGAGGTAAGGGTAATTACAGAAGCGCGCAAGTAAATAAACCACCTGTTTAGGGTCCGCGAACAACAGTCATAGACCTTCACGAAGGTATAGAGGCCAATTAAGAGAAGTATATCAATAAGCCCTAAAAGGTTTATTGATCTGTGTGAAGGTAGAGTTAGGGCACAAAATGATATCGCAACCATCTCTGGGTGTGGAAACTTAGTTCTTGCATCCCCCCATACTGCTTCGGGTGAGACTTCAGTCTGTGTTCCATGGGTTGATGCCGAAATGGCCAGTAGTGTAGGGATTTGTTTGGCGAATTAACGCTAAACCTGGGTCAGGGCCCACTAAACCAACAAATGGTTCCATCGCTAGGATCGGGATCTGCATAAAGAGATGTGTGATGTCGCATCACTGGAATCCAACTAAGAAGGAAATTGAAGACTGGTTGGATAGAAATATCCACGAATTCGCTATGCAAGAGAACAAGAACCCATGATTGAAGAAATAATGGTGGTTGGACAGATATCTATACATAGAGATACACGAAATCTTCTTTTGTTCCTTCCCGATTGAATTATACGAGTGGATCACTAAATTGGAAAATGGCCAAGAAAGGTAGAGGTTTGATGGTCTGATAGTTTGGACCCCAGAGTTAGTGCAAAAATTGGAAGCCTCTAAAGATAAGATCGCATGCAATGTCTATCACTGCCTCGATCATATCATAGGAGGATTTGTGATAGAGTTCACTATCGATGCTTTATTTAGTTACAGTGAAGCAGAATGCCACTTCTTCAAGGCACCGCGAGGTAAGTATTTAAGGTCTTTAAATACTTGGATGAAGATGCTCTTGTGTGAAATGTAGGCTATGTAGTTACCTTTATGTTTGGAGCTACATGAAGTGGAAAGATCTTCAGAGACAGATGGAAAATAGGCCTTGAATATAGCCCGCTGATTGGACCTCCTCTGAGTAACGATGAGGAAGCATCACAATCTTCTCCATAGAGCGTCGTTTAGTTGACAAGACAGGGGTTCTCGTGAATACCCCATCCACCCACACCACCTCCATCTTCACCTCCACCACACCACTGCCACCTCCGCCACCATTTAATATGGTGAATTCAGTAAAATTTCATGTGTTCAAGGGGTCGGAAACTGAGGACTCGGACCAATTTTGGTTCATCTCAAAGGTCGTATGGGATGCTTAAGGTATAATGGATGATCAAATGAAGAAAGAAACATTGGTCACTACTTTACAGGAACACGCCCTGACATGGTACATTAAGTACTGCACTGATAACCGATGGCTTCATTAGCAGATATTCAGACTGTGCTAAATAAGGAGTTTAGTAGGCCTAAGTCTGAAGCTCAATCAATTATGGGATTCAAGGAGATCATGATGAAGCATGGCGAGACACCTTGGGATTTGGATTAGAGATTGAAGTGCACAATCCGTGAAGCTAACATGAATTTTACAGATGGGTAGCACCGCGAACGGTTTGTGGCTTCACTCCTGCATCATCTGAGGGTTTCTTTATCACAACAAAAGTTTGGGACCCAGGTAGAAGCCCTAGAGATTTCAATGAGATTTCATGGGATGCCAATGCATGATGCTAATTTTGGAGTTAAAAATATTCATGTGTTGTTGCAGAAACTTTTCCTAGAATTTCAAAGTCTGAAGAAAGATAGAGAAGTTCAACCAGAGGTGCGCGAAGAATTTTGGTGCCTAAAATGAAAAATCGAGGGGCATCACAAAGATCACTGCCCCGTCTTCACGAATTATGTTGCAACAGCAGGGTTGATGACTCTGAGGTTGGAAACTCAAGCAAGGCCAAGCACAGGTCCCCCGCTATGGTGTGCTATCTACCAAGTGATAGAAAACATGTGATTGACAATTGTCACCTATTGTAGAAATTTGTATAGACACCACAACGGCTCTTTTGCAACTTCTATCAATCAATGGGTTATGATGAGTGTAACTATCGTAGCTATGAGATAATGATGTATAGAATTCTTGCATATAGGGTGCAGGAAGATACACGGCCTCTAGATCAAAGCACGATGGGAGCGCGAGGAGAATTTCAGGGGTACGGAAAAGGACGAGGTGGAGGAGGACTTGGCAGAGCTTGAGGACACGTGATTTGCTAGAACTATGGGGGACCAGGACACTATGTGTGAGAATGAACGAACCCGACGTGTTTGTTGTGAATATATTGCACTCAATTTGACCATGCGATAGAATACTACCCTGTGTTGTTAGCTAAGATACGCGAAAAAGGGGCACAGCCTCAGAAGTCTACCCAGAATCCACAGATGATGAGGTCTAAACCCCGCGAAGAGGATCCTAATGTGAAATCATGTTTTGAAGTGGGATGACGACTGGAAAAGACAAGGGAAAGAAGCATGAAGAAGGCGAATGGGTTTACAAAGCTCCAGAATAGAAGGTTGGCTTTGATTTGGAGTGCGCGAAGGAAACCTTCATGGAAGCAAAGAAAAGATTTGTTGAGGCTTCTACCTCAGGAAGTCAGGATAATTAGTCTGAAGAAATGGACCATCCATGCTTACTACATTTTTGGAGACCTGTATGAAGCTAATTCGAGATAGCAAGGTCGTAAAGGGATTACAAGAGTTGATCAATAAATGCACTGGTAATAATCCTCATGGCCCACGCGTGGTCAAGAAGATTGGTAAGCATAAGGCAAGAACAAGGAGGGAAATGAGACTCACTGTGCAGATAGGAGAATATGAAATGGACCAAGTTATTCTGGATCTAGGGTCTGAGACGAATGTTTTGCCTAAATAGACATGGGAGAGAATGGGGATACCTACACTGCAGTCGTATCCTATTCAATTGAGGATGGAAAATCAGCAAAAGATTATCCCCATGGGAAGATTACAGGGGGTGACAATTGATATCGAAGGTGCAAGTGCATTGGCTGATTTTGAAGTGACAGAGATTGTGGATGACAACAATCCCTACCCTACACTCCTTGGTATTGATTGGGATATCAACATGAACAGGGTGATTAATTTGAAGAAGCAAAAATGTCATTTGAAAGAAAATCACTCCACGTAGTAGCACCGTTGGACCCTACAGAAGGACCGTGCTACACTGAACCAGTCCATGATTATGAAAGTGATGACGATTTGGACCAGATTTATAAGATAACGGCATAAGATCAACATTGGGTGAATCTGATAGCTGATGGACATCTTGCATGGGACCATGAAATCTCATGCACATCAGACTTAGACGAGGAATTGGAACACTAGCACAATATATTGCACAAAGTATCTACGCTACGATGTAACACGATGACCAAATCGTCGCACTACGTATCACCGGAGGTAAGAATTCTACCTTATTATGATGGTTTAACTGATGTTGATCAATTTCTTGATGCATTTGAAAGGGAAGTTCTGGAGAAGCATCACTTCCAAGCCTTAGACTTGGCGTTGCACGCTACACCTACAAGATGGTGGGGTATGCATAAAGACAACTTCGATGGATGACACAAATACAAAAGAATGATGAGGGTGCATTTGGTCACCCAAAGGTAAAATTGATAGAGAAATACGATGGAAGGAGTGATCCGTGTGATCACTTAGCCAAATGGACCGATGCTTACAGAGCAGAACCACAATTGGAGTGGGTACATATGTTTTGTCACACCTTGGATGTAATACATATGAATTGGTACTTCGAGACATAACTCCGCCATGGCACGGACAAATGGGATATTTTGAGACAAGGATTATTGATGACATTCAGCCTTGAAGATGGATTTGAGTGCGTTGATGAAGCACTGCAAGAGGTCAAAGCAGATATCTTTAGAATATCACAAGATCCCTTGGATTTGATTCAACCGGATTGGACCACCCAACTGCACCATGCGCTGCAGTGCTACAATGTGACTATTGAAGAAGAGGATGAGGATATGAGGAAAATTAATATCCTAGAAACAAGAGGACGCTGTGAAGTTGAGGGGCACAGATAGAAAGCCTAGATATCATCGTGCCATTAAAAACAAGACAAGTGAACATCGGGACAAAGGTGAAGCCGAAGTTTGTGAAGTTAAGGGAATGTTGGGATGATGCTACAGTGGACAAGGTCACTTAGTTGCTCCGCAAATACCAGGACTTGTTCCCTACAAAGTTCTCATACTTAAAGGGGATAATAGGGGACCTGGGAGTTATGAAAAATAGTTTGAAACTCGATGTGAAGCTGATCGACAAAGGCCTTACCGCCTCAATTTGAAGTATAAAGAAAAGGTCCACTTAGAGTTGGATAAAATGTTTGCGTCATGTATTATTGAGGCAATGGAAGAATATGATTGGGTGAGCCCAATAGTAGTTCAGGAAAAGAAGTAGAAAGATGAAATAAGGATATGCGTAGATCTCAGGAAGTTGAATGACACTTGCATGCATGATCCTTTTCTGACTCCGTTCACCGATGAAGTGTTGGATAATGTAGGAGGATGGGAGGCATATTCCTTCACTGATGGGTTCTCTTGGTAACATCAGATCAAGATCACACTAGAAGATATAAGTAACATGACCTTCGCAACTGAGTGGGGATGCTTTCAGTATACTGTAATGCCTTTTGGACTAAAGAACACGGCAGCGATATTTTCACGCGTAATCATCGTGAGGTTTAACAACTTCATTCACAAATTTCTGGAGGTATACTTTGACGATTGGACAGTATTTGGGTTGGTGAAACGCCATGTAGCCAGCCTATGCTTGGTGTTGGATACGTGTCGAAGGTATCAGATCATGCTCAATTTGAAGAAATGTTTGTCCTATGTGGTGTGCAGACAAGGATTAATGGTGGACCCAGCTAAGATAGCAGTTATTATTAATTTGGAGGCGCCAAGAAGTGTGAAATAGCTACACGCAACATTGGGGCATATAGGATACTATAGAAATTTCATCAAGAGTTATGCCTAGATTACCGCACCGATGGAGAAGTTGCTAAGGAAGGATGCTACACTCTATTGGAATGAAGAATGTCAGCAAAGCTTAGATGTGTTAAAGAAAAAGATGGTCATCGTGACGATCCTAGTCTTCCCGAATTGGAAGAAGGAATTTCATGTGCATGTAGACGCATCATGTATTTCTCTTAGAGCAGTAATGACACAAGCCAGTGAGGAAGAGTTGGATCACCATATAGTGTTTTAAAGTAGGAAGTTGTCTAAAGCTGAGAAGAACTATTCAACAGCAGAGCGCAAAGGTTTAGCTATGGTGTACGTGCTCCAAAATTTCAGACACTACTTACTAGGCGAACACTTTAAGATGTATACATACCATTCTGCATTTAGGTACATGGTTAACAAGCCTGTGTTGGGGGGGAAATATGCAGATGGTTGCTACTATTTCAGGAATATGATTTCGAAGTAATTGTGAAGCTAGGATGACTAAATGAAAGACCAGATCATCTGTCACACATTAAAACATGAGAGGAGCCTACTAATTTGGAGGATGGACTGCCTAACGTGCAGCTCTTTGTGGTGCGCATAGATGAAAATCACTTTTCACATATCATACACTTCCTGACAACAGGGATGACTCTACTGAAAATAGCAACAAGAAATGATAAAAAAGGAATCCATAATATTCGAATTTTAATTTGTCCTTGAATAAAAATTGTGAATTAAAATTCGAATTTAGTCTCACCGGATGCTTGGAAATAATTAATTAATTCATTATGGATTAACTAGTTGGAGAAATTCAAGTTATAAGTCTTTCTGAAGTCATGCAATAGTTATCCCTTAAATTAAGGAGATTATCCCTTAATTAAGGATATTATCCCTTAATTAAGGAGATAAGATTGAGTTATATTTGAGTTGTAATTAGTTAACTTAGTTTATTGAGTTAAGTCT
>APFE030944896.1:0-77770 GCA_000404065.3 Pinus taeda
CGTAGCGACGCAAGCCAGAGAAAAGGAAATTGCGTATCTGTCTTAAGATCTTTCGTTGACTGATTTTTTTGTTGATAAGGTGTTCTGGGTTTTGTTTACTATTATTGTGGATCTGGTTATCTGGCTGACTTATTGGTACTTGATGATCATTTGATGTTTATGGATCTAGTTTGAAAATTTATGAAAAGTGGTCCTTGAAAGAAAAGAAGTAGGGGGTTGTAGCTCCCTTCCAGGAGAGACTCGAAAACAAGAGAGAGTTGTAGCTCTCTGTAGGTTGCAACATGCGTACTGGTAAAGGACTGCACCAGTACAAGGCCATTGTAAAAGGAGTTTCTAATTTGAAAGAAGATAGAGACATATTGCAGCAGGTGGTTTTCACCCACATTGGGTTTTCACCTTATATTTGGTGTTCTTTGATGTGACTGTCTGTTTTTCTTGCTCATTATTTTATGGTACTGATATGCAAAAAATAATTCAAAGTGTAAATAAGGAAGATTTGTTAAAAGAACTAGATAATACTAATTCACCCCCCCTCTCAGTATTATTTTCAACACATTTCACCCTCCCTCCAACTAGGATGTTCTTCTTTCTCTCTATGTGAATCAGTCCTATTTTCCTCATCCAGGTTGGGATTAGGATTTATTTGATTCTACATATCATACAAAATTTTCATAATATTCCCCTACTCCAATTGTAATCTTTCATTTTCTACTCATAAATTTAGCATCTCAGCCCGTAATTGTTGGAATGTCTCTAGTAATGCAACATTGGTGTTCTGATGTGGTTCTCCCAGTTGTACCCACCCCTATCGGTTATGCCTTGTCGTCCCTTCGGAGGCGGCATACCTTGCTCCTCACCTCATGAAGGGTCAACATTCCTCCTCTATGCAACACAATCAATTTTGTTATACTACGATTACCATTCAGGCCCTAGTGTGGAAACATGAAGCTTTGATACCACTTGTAGCAACTAACTATGTAACGAAAACTATCTAACATAAAATAAAATAAAAATAAAATAATAAAATAAAATAAATACAATGCAAAAAGGGTCATCCATTAATTCAACAATTACTGCATTACTTATGTCATAGCAGCACTAGTACTGTGATGTTATATGTTTTAAATGCGCTACCCTCCTCCTACTCAATCCACTGTCCTTTTGCTTAGTTGGAGACCCATAGCCTTAAGGTCAGTTATCTTGGTTAGACACGTGTTACCTGTTTGGAGGTTTGCTCTTGGCAGTGGTTGGCATATTTGTACCAATGAATGGTACCTCGGATCTCTGGAACCTTTTCCATGCGCCTGTGCAGTGAACAGATGGGTGCCTCCTCCACTGTCGATCTCAGGGTGAACAAATCAACGGTTCTGATGTGAAGTGATAGCTTTGGTGTCATTGCCTTGGCACCCAGGAATTCATTTTTCATTTGGCTATGGTACTGATGGGGAGGCTCTGCGACCGCATCTGGTCAAAGATCCCACCTGTAGGTTAGCATTCCCATCTCACACAATGTTGGGTTTTCTTTAGCTATATCCATTTTCCTTTTCTACGAACAACCACAGGATTGCTATTAGGACTTTGTTGCCCTATTTTCTCATTTAATCTTAACCCTCCACTCTACAAACCTTTCCACCACTTGTTCACCCCTAGGATCTGATGCGGTGAGGGAATTTCAGTAGGTTGATTTCATTAGTGTGCCTTCATAGGTGCGGTGTTTTTTACTTAGTTTGTTTGGTCATTATTAAAATTAAGATATTCTTCCAACACCTACTAATCTATTTTGTTTTTTTTGACAAATAGTACTCAATGAGGGGGAACTTCATTCTTTGCCAAGGTAAGGTGTCGTGTGGCTTCGTGGGGGCTATGGTTGTAGCCCTGCTATTAAAAAGGTATGAAAAAACCCTGCCTCACTTTTTCTTTTATGCCGAGCTGGGTACTATAGTACTTGTCGTTAATTCCATATGAGTAAGAAGGGTTATGTTGTTATTTAGGTTTTGAGAGAGTTCTCAATGTGGAAACGATGCATACTACTCCTTTTCAAGACCCTGTGTCTGTGGCTATTGTTGTTATCAAACAAAAGTTTTGTTGATTGTCAATCCTTTACTGTAGGGTCAAATTTCAAAGAATTCAGAAGCCACCTGATGCCATTGAATTTCAATTTTATCGGGGTTTCTTATCCATTTAAAGACGTATGAAACTTTAACAAGTTTGAGGACTACTTGTTTATGTTTTCACACAATTTTGAACTGTGAATCTCCTCCAACAACGTTAAACATTTTTTATGCTTAAAGACATTAGCCTCTGTAATATAGGGGCTTCACTCCATTTTCAATAATTTATATGTTCAAATGGTGAATTCCTTCTTGGTTGCTCATTATTTACATCAACTCTATACATTCTCTCTATTAATCAGTAATTTATATGAGTTCTACGAATGATCTTTGTTAAACAGTAATTTACATCAATTCTATGAATGCTCTCTATTAATGAGTAATTTATATCAGTTCTAAGAATGCTTTATGTTAATCAATAATTCATGTAATTTCTAACAATAATTTCTGTTAATCAGTAATTTATATCAGTTCTATGAATGGTTATGGTAACACAATTTTGTCGTCATCATCGTTGCTTCATTTTTAATGAATGTAGCTTTTTTATGCTTTTGTGGAACCTCTGAATTTGTTTCTGGTTAATGCTCCGCTAGAATGATGCTCCTCTACAGAATAGTCTAACTCTAGCTATTAACTTCTCCAGAGGCTATTAGGCTACACACTAATTCCACGCAGATGAACGCTCTTTTATGGTGTTTTTTTTTATAGTTACCATTTTTGCGATAACCCATTAAGCTTGTTGATTTGACTGACCCGTTGATATAATCATCACAGCCAATATTAACTAATTCGATCTTAATAGGACACGATTTCCACCTCAGAATCACTCCCTTAACTGTCCCACAAGGACCTAGTGAAGCAGTAAATCTGGGTAGAAACCCTGTCTTTAACCCGAGTCGATAGCAACATGCACTTGTCACTTTCTTGCTAGAAGGTATTTCTAATCTTCACAATAGTTTCACTGTGCCTCAATATTGTCTTATATATATATCTATATTTATGAATAGGGGAATGGCATGAAAGTTGAAGTGACAGTTTTGAAGGTTATATGCTACTATGTATTTACACTTGCAACCTAAACATTTGCCACCCAACTCCAGCTTCTAGTAATTAAAAATTACTAAGCACCTCTACTTTAGTTCCTCGTTATTACAAATAGATTTATATTTTACAGGTACACATATTGACACAATCATTAATTATCACATTAAACCATCAGGTCTATAGCCTTTAAATAAAAATTCACAAAAAGTGATATAATTTTAATTTAGACAACGGTAAGAAATCTATTATGTTTCATTACTCGCCCACTTTTCATTTCTTGTGGGCCTATATCTTTAAGAGTCAAGTGACATGACTTTCGGCTTCACTAACTATTAGAAACAGTGACTTAAAACAACATATATTGTACTTATCTGCAATTATTGAAACCAATTGCATTAGTGTGTATAGAATGAGGTCATTCCACCCTACCAACGGAACTGGCTATTATGTCCATATTCCCCCCCGAACAATTGTTTGGCACAGTAGGATATAACCAGCCTAGGTTACCCTTACAGACCTTAAGACACTAGTCCAATCTAGAATCTGAGAAATCCATCTGATTGGAATAATTTCCAGTGGCCCCCAACTAGCGTTGGAAATTACTATGCAATTTCGTTTCATCTATCATTCTTCTTTAGTTGGTTCCCCTTCTAGTAGCCAACTCCCTCTTATTCCCTGAAGAGGCCTTTTATCTATGGTACTTTTAGAAGAAGGGAACTGAATAATAACTGCCTCCAACTGTTTCCCCAAACTTCTTTAGCTTATCATGAAATCATGATATCATCATTCTGGTTCTGACTCTAATGATTTCTGAATTACATAAAAGAAATTCATTACTAACTTATTCTTTTCAAAATTATAACAAAAAAACAAAATAAACATTAACCACAATAACTTTAGTTTTTAATCTCCTATCGAGGGTGTTACAAAATTACTTTACCTAAAAATATCTTAATAATTAGAGTAAATCTTTTTTAATCTCGAATTTATTAAATAGTGAGAATAATTAAAAATCAAAACGTAAAATTCAATTATCTCCTAAAAATCCCATATCACTATATTGGTTTATGTTTTTAATGAAAATAAAAAAATGAGCCATAAATATTTATCCTTATTACTTTTTATATTATAACATTAGCATTCATAATAAATTATATATTTTTTAATATTATGAAAAATAACCAAATATCTAAAAATAAATAAATTAATTTAAAAATACATTATCATTATATAATTAAAAAAATGACATTAACTTTAAATTATTTTCTTTTTTCATTTTTATTATTATTACCACATATAAGTGATGTAACGCCACATAACATCCATACATAGATCTCAATTTAAAATCACCACACTATTTTAGTGCATCTAAAAAGAATTTTATTTTAGGCTGATTTTCCATTCGCATTAATATTCTGATTAACAATAAAGATAATCTAATGTTTCCGACATTTAACTGTGAAACTTTGATCTTCTAAGAGATGAGAGATATGAGAATGAGCACGAGCTAACCTCAATAATTACAGAATTGTACATAGTTTACTCCATTTCCATTTTAAATTTAATTTTGTAAATTTTTTAAAAACCACATATTTTTAATTATTAAAAGATATACCAATATCATTTAAAATATTCTATGATAATAAAATATATATTATTAAAATTAATTAATATAGCGCAAATTTGTTTCTAGTTTTATAAAAATTACATACTTTTAATGATTAAAATATATAATAACATCATTAAAAATACTCCCATCACAATATTGAAAATTATACGGTCAAATCTAATTAATTTAACACAAATATATTTCCCATTTTATAATTTATCTGTGACGCATTATCTTAAAATTCACAAATTTCATAATAATCTATAATCTATCTGTGCAAAGGCCTATACGCCTAATATAATTTCGATCATTTAACCATTTACACCATTTCAACAATTTACATTCCACATTGGTAGAAATTTAGTGATTGTTGTGCCTATGATTAAGGTCCCAGTGGGTCTACTTTGAACCTTTAAAATTACTCTCAATCTGAGACTTATTTCCACATTTTTCAAAAGTTCGAGAGTGGGAATGGGAGTGACTAAGGTCTCATTGGGTTCACTACTAACTTTTCAAATTACTTTCAAATTCAGACTTATTTTCATATTTCTGAAAATTGTAAGAGTAGGTGTATTGTTATTTGTGTCTGACTCTACTTTGTTATTTGGGTCTGATTTTTGTTAATTTATTTATGCTAAGTTACTATTTAAATTTGAACGTGTTATATAAAATATTTTAATATCAACTATGTAGATATTAGATATCATTTAAAAAAAACTTATGTAATATATAATGGGAAAAAAATTTTATGGTTAAAGCTTTTGGTTGCTTCTATATATATTTTATATAGCATTTCAAAATACAATTTAAAAAATGAAAAATTACATATTATATTTTGCTCTCTAAAACAATTTGCTTTTATAGATTTGATATTTTTAAACATACTTAAAATGAATCTATACTAATTCTTAAATATATACTAATTCTCAAATTCTTATTGGCACTAATTAGTAATTCCACTATTAAAATTGTAATAAGATTGTTTTTTTTCTTCCGTTGTCCGAAATTGTGAGAGCCAATTTTCAATGCTTGCTCATGAAAAACAGTTCTCTAGATTACCCTTCTGTGGCAGATTACTGTCTTTACGGGCAAACTCGTGTATTATATTCATATGAAAGAGTATTCCCGCTGGGGATTGATCAGAGTCCGTAGAGGCCTGCAAGGAGAATTCAAATCGATTAAGCGGCGCGAGAGCAAGGAGCATCCAAATTGTCAACTGAAACATTGGTGATGTCGACATTTACGTAAGGAGAACGATAGGAGAGAAAGCGATATATCTATTCGGCTTTTGATGCTGGATATCTTGGACGAAATGAAGTCCTTCTGTGTCACCTAGTTCATACGGTTCTGCGCAACAGTGGGATAAGTGCACGGAGTGTCTTATTTTTTTGTTTTAATACCATTGTCTTTTTTCCTTTCAAATATCGGTTGAAATAATGTTGAAAGCTTTTGGTGTTGCGAAAGAGTTCCTTTACGAAACTTGGATATTAACTTCATGGAAAAATAATTAAATTGGATAAAATGGAAGTTTGCTAGAGGTTTGGATATTAACTTCATGGAAAAATAATTAAATTGGATAAAATGGAAGTTTGCTAGAGGTTGGGTGAACTAAAGCTCTCGTATTTGAAATGGAATACTCCGATCACCTTATTTATAACTTTTAGTTATAATTTAAATAACAATATTTTTAAAAATTATTAAATTAAATAATAAGAGCAAATAAATTAAATATCTTATATTTGATATGGGAATATTCAAATAATCATATTTTAAAATATTTTATTTATTTTAATAGTAAATTATTAAATTAAAATTTTTGTGACCAATTGTTTATAGATAATAGCGTTCAGCTATAATTATATCAATATTTATTTGTTTTGTCAACTCTTTTCGAACAAAAAGTGTAATTATCATCAAGATAAAATGAAGAACCAGATATAACAACAAATTAAATAAAAAAATCTATCATTCAAAAACTAAAAATATAAATTAGTTTCTAAAATAAATAATTAAAAAAAAATATTTATACTACACGCATCGCTAGACAACTTAAACTAGTTTTTTAAATGGTTAATTATAAAAGAAAATTTATAATTCATATAATTATAAATAACTAGTTTTATAGCATCCTTTCATATCGTGTATAGCTAACATATTATTCATTATAACATAGTTATATATTTTTTCACATTACTTTTATATTTATTTATTACAAAAAATAATTTTATTAAAAATAATTTTTATTGAATTATAGATATTTATCGATATTTATGTAATAATACTATAGGGTCATATGTGGATTTTTATTATTAAAAAATTTGTAACGAAAATTAATATATATAAAAATTTGGGTTGAGCTATTTCTTTTAATTGATTTAATTAAAATATAGTAGATTATAAAAAAGTTGAGTTTTTCAAGGCATTTTTAGGGTACTCTATTTATTTATGTTTTTAAAATGTATAGATTTAAAAAATTATCAATTTAGTTGGAATGGTGGGAAAATGGTTTCTTCTTGTTTAAAAAAATACATTTAAAATAATAAATTATGATGATAGTGATAGTTAATGTTTTCTAAGACAAATATCGTCTTTTACACCTTACAAAAGAAATTGATTATCTCAGTCTCTTTAATATTTTATTTATATGATAAAAAAGAAGGGAGATAAGCGATCAATCTTGTTTTGCTCAGTTAACAAATGTTTTGAAAATAAGAATAGATGCAAGCGCCGAGATATCCAGGAGAAATTGTTTTTCATCTTCAACTCTCTTAGTATCACAAGGGGTAGATTCTTTCGTCCGAAGGTGTTTTTAGAATAGAAGAACATTTGGTTTCACTTCGAAGCTCCTAAGAATTATCTCTTATCTTTTCAGTATTCATTTTACTCTTAACGTTGGTAAAGAAATAAATATAATTCTAGCTAGGAGAAACATGGTTGATCACCTCCTTATAATACCTTAGCATCCTTTTTCCCTCTAACTCCTTATCAACCTACAACTTATCCTTCAATTTGGAAGTGATAGTTTTTTAAATATTATTCTTATTCTCGAGGATGATCTTCTCCTTTACCACCCAATGATCGAGCCAGGACTGGGCATTCTTATGCCAACCTCATTTGAGTTGGATGTGGGGTTTTTTACTAGAGTTAGAAGCAACTTTGGGGATCCTCTTTGGCTTCCATGTTGTGAAACTTCTTCTTATACATCATATACCTAAACAAAACCATGCTTTCAAATTGGGGGGAGGATAGCTCTAATGAAGAGAATAGGGTAGAGAGTATTTTCTTTAATCTTGAGGTTGTAAATTATTAATTGCTTTTTGGATAATCTTGATCTTTCTCCATGGTTCTCTAGATATATTGCACCCCAAACCTCAAATCCATATAAATTAACAAGGATGATGAGAGTGTCGAAGAGGAACCCTTTTTTACTCCAAACCCAAAGTTATGTCAACATACAATTGTTTTCAAGCTCACAGTAAGATTTTCATAGTCCTATAATCCTTTTCTCAATGTTATAATTCCCTTTGAGCTTATGGTGAGTGTCAATACCTAAATATTTGTATGAGGAAATATTATCCCAGTAATTGTTACCAAAAATTAATTATCATACTTGAACTTTTTGGATTTAATTATCATGACTTTAGTATTATCGGTATTAATAGTCATACCCATCTTGGGGCAAATGAGGACTCTATGTTGCTTGTAGATATCATGAGGGCTTCTGGAAAGAAGAATGATATCATTAGCATAAATGAGAAAAGTAATTACTATACTAGCGAGGTTGGGTCCATCGCATCTTGCAGGTTCTAAACACTCTTCGATCTTATCAATGTAAATGTGAAAATGGGTAGGGATAGGTGACATACTTTCTTAACCCCAATATTCCATTTAATATCCTCAAACCAACCCTCATTGGTCTAAAGCTTTGAAATAAAATTCTCTTATAACAAAAAGTATTAGTTCTCCCCATGGTGAGACACCAGTTCTGATATACCCCTTGTTCAAGAGCTCCTGTAATTGAATTTTTAGTTGTAGTAGTTCTGGTGTGCTCATTTGATACAGAGCTCTAGGAACATGAATGGCACCCTATACTAAGTAAATGGTAAAATATATTTCCCTCTATGGGCGTAACCCGAAAATTTCTTCTACAAATACATCTTTAAATTCTTTAATAACTGGAAAATTATTTAAATTTCTTTTTTTTGTTGTTTCATCACTAGTTTCCACCTATACCATATATAGTTGACATCCATTTCTTGGACTTATTTTCAGTTGTAACGCAAAAAATTGTCGAACTGATATTGGTTGTGGCTTTCGCTTAACTACCCATGTGTGTCCATTCTGATCCACACAACTAACCATTTTCTTCAAACAATTTATAAAAAATGCTTGCCTTTCCAACAAGTCCATTCCTATCAATAGATCATAAGATCCTAAAGAAGTATATTTAAATGATTTGTTGTAGGATGACAATTTCAATTAAGGGAGCAAAATTTTATTTAACCGGTTACTTTTCTTTTAGTACCAGTTGCCAACTGGACCAGCCACGCATTCTTGAATTTTTCTGATTTCATATTACACTTTTCCACAATTTGGGGGTGGATATAACTTAGACTAGCCCCCAAATCAATTAAAGTAGACACAATTTGGTTTAGTATCATACCTTCAATTTCAATCATAGTCAATTGATGCTTAAATCGTATGTCCTCCAATGTTGCGCTAATTCTAAGAATATTATGGGCAATGTCATTCATGGTTGTTGGCTCTTGAATGACCTAAATGTTATGTACAACCCTAGGATTATGTGGAAAATCCCTCAGCAAGTGTGGTTCGCCATAACCCCTTTGTATTGTTGTTTTTGTTGCTGTTAAATTCTACAGTTTTTGAGCCCGTATAAGACTGTACAAGTGGAGGTGCATTTCCTTCTCCAATATTCTTCCTTTGATGATCTTTGCCAAATTTCTTATAGTAGTAAGGCTTCTCTCTTTTTACGCGCCCTCCCACCTTCTTTCTCTCTTTACTTTGCCACACTTTACCTCCTTCACTTGTATTCTTGAATTATTGATAACATAATGTAGCCTTCCTCACCACTTTGTCCATAGATTTTGGGTTATCAAACTCAATTCTCTCCTTATACGAGACTGGAGAATAATTTCAGAACCACTACTTTTTGGAATTCTCCTCTTTAAGGTATGGTACATACTGTAGAAAGTTTCTGAACATAGCCACCAAATCATTCATGGTCAGTTGTCCCAGCCTTAATTCATGAAATTCCTTGGCGTGGTCATCATAGTAGCACTCACTCAGATACCACGAATTGAACTGTTTTTAGAATTCCTCCCATGAAATTGTCTTCTCTTCTAGGAGTTTCACACTTGTTACCTCTTCCCACCAAAGGGTAGCCAAACATGCCTTTAGATTTATCTCATACTCATACACTTGGAAATACTTAATCATGTTCAACAACCACGCCTCTACATCCTCTTCCCTTTCATCTTCAAAGCTAGGGGGCTTTATCTCCCTAAAATCCCCCTCTAACTCCATCTTCTTCTTTCCTTTACGTGTTTTGGGAGAATTGCAACCAAATTCCTCTCCACTTTCAGATATTTCAGATTCTATCCCACTATTCTTTCTTTTTAATCCTTCTAGCTCTACACTTTTGTGATTGGATTTCTCGGTCCACTCTCTGATCAACTTTTCCTGCTCCTCACTAGCATTAATAACTGCTCATTACTACCCCAGAGTTGTGCTAAATCCTATTGCGGATTTCTTACTATATCCACATACTGAGAGGGTAATGGGGTGCTACCTTTCCCCAACTCCACATATAAATCCTCCCCGCCGATAATAGTTGGAGGAGAGTTCACCATCATTCTACAACAATCTACTTCAATTCTATTCACTATGAAACAAACCAATTTAATATCAGTATGCTACATTTACTTTTATTACTACTTATTCTATAACTATGGTGGTGCCTTCTTCTTAAGCCCATTGTGGCAGCTACTGCTCTAATACCATTTGTTAGATAGCTTTCCTACAATAACGCTCCATTACACTTGAATGCAAATTTTCAACACTGCCTATGCTGCATCCTTTATTTGGTATTTTTTTAAACACTTTCCACCTAATAACATGTCATGAATATATTTATATCTAATATCATGCATATGGTGTTCCCTATCATGGTTTGACTTATGTTTAGAGTTACTTATTGATCTAACCTTATCTATTTAAGATGGGCTATAGTGGTCTATGTATGTGGCTTCCCCTCACTATACACCTTTTAATATACTCAAGTCCCTAAGCTATATGTTCACCCATATACCAAGGTTATTAATGATATACCACCATTTATTCCTAATGTTAAAATGTGCATATCAGGGGTCCTCCTTTGCTTAGGGCTACTACATATAATGTTATGTTCAACCCTCACCTGGATGAAACCCTTTCTTAGTTCTCCAGCTCTCCTTGAGTACCACCCTAGCTCCAGCAAGGTTGAAACTCACATCCTGGATATGTGAATGGGGTATGGTGTCACACGGCACTCATTTTGGATGATGCGCTAGGAATCCAATGATCCATATTTCTTCTCCCTCATCAATGATGTATGGAAATTTATTCAAACCTTAACCGTGTACTCAGTTCACCTTTCACTATTTTTTTCTATCACTTTGTCACTAGATTTAAGGTCTCTGTAACATTACACGGTGGCCTCATCTGCAACCCCCACCGTAGGCCTCTATTGTTGCCACTTCTTTTGCAGAGTGTCCATGGTTGGGGATCCATGATTGCACCAGGGTGTTTATGTTTATGCCAGGACTTGCCACAACTTGGGTTGATATGGAAACAAGGTGTTTAATCTTTCCCTTACTTTAGGCATCTTCCAGTAACCCCAGTGCTACGATTTTAGTTGAAAATAATGGAGGTCCCTTATGCCGACTCCATTCGCCCACGTAATCTAAGTTCTTGGCTTCTTGCTAGTGTTTTTACCCCTTTGGTTTCCGTGTGATTCTAAACTCTCTTCTTTTTCTTCCACAAAAATAGATTGATGGTTTCCATAAAGTTGGCTTGGAGCTCTAACGACCAACATCTAGACACTGGTGTTGCAAGCAAAGCTTACCCCTGTAACTGCCATTCGTTTATTATAATATTTCTTGCGCTCATTTACAATGACACAATTTGTGTTTGGTTTTGATTTGAAGGTTCAGATGAAAAGATGGATTTATTCTCTACGACCCCTACATAGGTATTACCTCCTTTCTTCACCGCTCAGTGGGTTGGGTGTTTCTTGTCATTTAATTCATTTGAAGTTGTTCCTATCCCCTAATTCTAACATTCTTTATGGTTACTATTCCAGGTATGCCCACACTATTCTTCTTTTAGCTGTGTACTTGGCTTTTCATGGCACAATGAGTACTAATTCGGTGCCCCATTACTTCCATGTCAGTTTTTTTGCACGCCCTCTTCCTTCCCAGATTGTCTTTCCACAGTGGATGGATTGGGAAATCTCAAGAATTTCCTAGACTAGTTTTATTGTTTATGATTCTAGAACCGACCGATTATGTGTCAAGTCACTACTGTGAATGGGTCTCCTTTAATCTAAGGTTAAAGAGAATAATTCTCCGGAGTTTCATTTTTATATACCGTACTTAAATTCCTATCAAAACTTAAATCCATGTTCAAGGTTTCTCGTTCTCTTTTCTTACTATGGAATATTTGTACATGCCATATTTAATATGATTATCACTGTGACAGTCTCCACTAATGTAGACATTCCCGTATCAAATGTTTCAATATTCTTGCACTCTCAGCTTGTATTTATAACATCATCTTGTTATTATTTTATGTTTCATATTGGGGTAAAGATGCATCTTGTTTTCTTGATTTCAATTTGGAATGAATATCTGGTGCAACTATGTTTGCAAATTAAGGATATATTGTATCTGGTACTTGGATTCGTTAACATTGTATATGTTTCTACTATGGTTACAGAGTGATGGAAAGAAAATATATTATTCTCAAGATTGATTATCTTAAATAAATATCTTCTTCTGCTATTTATTTTCAAAATGATGATAAGATTGTATTTTATTCATAGACTAGTTATCTAAAATGAATATTCATTTTCATTACCTTGTGAAGATGAGGGTTGAATCAATGTAAACCACACTTCCAGTTTTTAATTACATTTTTTTATGTGTATGCAAGTATGTCATGTTCTCATCTTAGCTAATTCATTTAACAATTCAACCTTTATAAGTCTGCCAGATATTTATCATAAACGTATGCTACATTCTCTACTTGTAATTGAATTACTACTATGGATTTTTACTAAGTTTTCTCTCACCCTTATGCTAATATTGTTCCTAACAAGCCCCTGATATGATTATAATTTTCTTCCAACTTTGATTCTGTGATAATTACTACTATAAAAGAGAAATAAAATTTTTGAGAGCGTGGGCATGGTTGTACAACCCCTTCTATGGTAATTCTTCCTTGCAATCATATACTTCTATCTTGAGTTTCTAAAGTCAAGCCGCTTCCTTTATAAGTGTGCTTTTGTCTTTTTTCCCAATCCTCACGCTACTTCTAACACCACTTTTATGTACACTCAATAATATACTATTCAAGGGAATTCATCATTGGTAATTTAAAGTTATTTTGCTATAAGTTCTACAACCAGTAATGGAATATATTACCCCAATTAATCTATAACCAGTGAATAAAATTAATCTATAGCCAGCAGATTGAGTTTAGGTCCTAGAGAATTGACACTGCCCTATGAGGGAAAGGTGGTCACTGAATTGGTGTTCTTTTTTGGAATCACCTTCATAGATTATGATAATTTTCTGTAATAAACATACCAAAACTTACTACCTATAAATATTTGTTTAGGAGGTGATAATATGATCTGGAACCTCTTCTGATAAGCTTTAGGTTACCAGTTATATGAGGGTTCATTTGAGGCCAATGATGGAATTTATATTGATGTCTTAACCTCTCGATCTAATGTTTCCCACCCACTCGGGTGTTCCTGCTAAGACTTACAACCTCTCTGCATGTTAGTTCGATCCTTGTCTCACGCTCGGAATCCAACGCTAGGAAAATCACTACTATGATATCTCCCTACCTTTGTTGTAATACTCCTACACACAATAAATGTTTTATTCACCTAGCGAGAACATTAAAGATGCTAGCATGTAGGGCATCACGATTAAATTCTCATATAAAAAGTAACAATTAACTTTGATGATACAACAATCTGATCTACTTAATTCCTAATGTGACCAACAACAATAATCATAGTCTCTAATACAGGGATTAGAAATTAAATTCAACAATACAATATATATGCTTAACCCAAATTCATAATTCTATTAACAGTAATTATCATAATATTCAAAACCGAAGTTCACAATTAAATTCAATACTACAACAAATATGATTAACTCAAATTCATAGTGCGACTAGCAACAATAATAAGAATCTCTAACCTATAATTCAATCTGAAAATTGTGCCTGAGATAACATTGATCCACCCAACCTTGGACCAACCTCTGATTCACCCTGAGCTAAGATGATCTTGCCAGGAATCAACAACCCTCTCTGATTCCCATAATGTGTTTTTAAGCTTATTTTCCCACACATTTTCATGGTGGCGTCCTGCCTTTCAGGGATCTGCTCCCCCTTCAATGTGGGATTTTCTTCTTTTTTTCTTCATAAAGCATAATTTTCTCTCTTGCAATGCTTTTCTAAGTATTTATCTTCAATCGAGTATACTTATTTGAGGAATAAATTTGATCCCACCCAATAGTATTCATATTTGGCAAGCATCTTTTTACTCGAGTTTTTCTTTCCACACAATTTTCTAGCTTTATTCATCAAAATTATTTATTTAAATTACATCAACTTTTCCTTCATAATTAGTTCATCGTAGTTCATTAACCAACATACCAACAATAGCCAATACCAAATAAAAATTTTTCATAATAGTGGAGGGGTATTACACTGAAATACTTGAAGGGCACTCAAACTTTTGGCATAAAATACTCCAAAGTTGTAGATTTCCATCTCACCCGATATTCAGACTCTGACTTTGATGGTGATAAAGAGAATGGGTTCCCTACTTCTAGTTCTTTGGAGGTCATGAAAACAATCTATACCTGTTGATTCTACCACAGAAGCCGAATATGTTGCAGCAACTCAAGCCACAAAAGAAATCATCTGGCTTCACAAGACACTTGAAGACTTGCAGGAGATGTAGAAAGCATCATCTCCTTTAATTGTTGCTAATTATTCTACAATTCAATTGGCCAAAATTCCAAAGTTTCATGATCAAAGCAAGCACATTAACATGAACTATCACTTGATTCGACATTATGTAGAGGCCAAAGTTATTCATCTAATGCATTGTCCTACTTCAGAAAAGATAGCATATATATTCACCAAAGCACTAGGATGAGAAAAGTTTGAAAATTTTAGAACATTACTCGGAATGTCAGATTTCCCTTCGGATTAAGTGGGGAATGTTAATTAATCCTTGGAGTTATTGCATATTACTAGTCTAGAATTAGTTTAGTTATCTTTGTTTACAATTGACAAAACTACTAGTCAGTCAGTTGTGATATGGTATCTAACGTTTGTTTGTATAAATGCTCAATGATTTCAAATTAATGATATAAGGATCTATTATGGAGTTCAATGGTCTTGTAGCAATTTTCACTAGAATACAACTTAGTGATTTTACATCAACAAAAATAAAATTTGTGTGGAGAATAAAATCTAAAGAAACCAGGAATTGATGGAAAAGTATACAGGATTAAGCCTTCAATGATTTATGTCCTATATGTAAGAAAGGAAATTTTTCTCATCATACAACTTTCATATTATCATCACTCATATCCATTGATTATATATTTAGAAATTAACGTGTATAGATTGATGTTTTATAACAATCAAATGTAATTAAATTACAAATTTTAAATTTCACGAAGGTCAAATAATTAATTTCACTTAAATATTTTTAAATTTACCATGAACATTTTTCGTTTACAAATTTAAATTTAAAACGTGAAACTAAAAACTAAAACACATGCCTCTCATGGAGTTTTTCGCATGAAAGAGGAAAGTAAAATTTGAAACAAAATGTTTTCCGTGATTTGAGTGAGTCTCAAAAAGTGTATGCTAAAGAAAGACCTAATTATTTGTCCAAGTGTGTAGAATTACATTTGTACTCGTCATGAATGGATGGATGGTGCCTTATGAGGATGAGATTGTCAACAAATTAACGATGTCCAATTAGGTGATGCTTTGATAATAATCTAGCATTAATCTTCGACAGACCTATACAACTACAAATGATAAATAATCACAAAATAAGATAACGCACTAGACTATTACAACATAAAATGAGAAACCTAAATACCTATGCTTTAAATTTGTATATGTAGGAGCCTGTAACCTTGATGACACTTTAATTACCAAGAAAAAAGGGAGCATGTCTATAGGCTTGTATTTGAGCCTGTGATTGGTCTACTGGATGTCTCCTTAATTACTAGGGAATAGAAACACACAATCACATGCTAACATCTTCCATTTTATGCATGTCATTTGTGGTTGAGTAGGTGGGTGGGCCACCAAGATCATTACAAACATTTGATGTGGCCATGAATACAAATGGTTAATGGAGCTATAAGTTTCAAAATGTGAACAAATATACATGGAAGAATTCAATGTATGTTCTATAATCTTTTTCTTGGTGAGTGGGCCATGTTACAAAGATTTGACGGGCTCATGAATACTAACCGTTAATATAGATTGAATGTGAAGAGTGATACCTCGAAGAATTCAATTTATGTTTTATAATTTATGTTTTCAATTTTTTATCCCTAATTGTCATGTGTGGTGATTAATAAAAAGTGTCGTAAATTTTTAATCATAATTTGGTAAAAATTAATTTTAAACAAGGTCTAAACACATGATTTAGATATGCAAGGAATTTATGAGTTAAAATTCCATTCGTTGGAGTGGCAACGAAGACAATATACTGGCATCTTTCATTTTAGGTCATATGACCAAAATAATTAATTAGAAAAATGATTAAAGTGTCAAATTCCAATAGGGACACACGTATTAGCCTAATAAAATTCAAGAATTTAATTATTTTAAAAGTTATGATCATTTGTATATGGATATGAAACCATCTTCAATATTTCAATATTTCATGGTGAGTAAAGCCTAGAGTTTAATGGGGAATTTATCACATTGTGTCTTCTTGAGCGTTTTGAGTATGTGAAGCTATGAGAACCTAAAAAAAAAAGTGACATTTGTTCCATCCATGGAGGAGGAAATTTGCAGTGCAACATTTGAGGTATCTAAAAACTACATCTTGAAAATTCATTGGTCTTTGTTTGTTTGTGTCTGTAAAGTCTGTGACGCGCATGCATGGTTTTCAGTTTGAAAATTGATGGGCCTCTAAATTAGACATAAATTAAGGCGCATGCCTCTAAATTAAACATTGATTAAGGCCTGTGACCATCCTTCAGCACATTAAACCTATACTTTTGCATTAGATAATTTATTTTTAACTTTAATATATTTATTAGGAAGGTTTATGAATAATTGGATATTTGTGCCTAATATTATTTATTTTTATGGAATATTATGAGAATATTGGGGATATTATGAATATTTGGAGGAGGAGATAATTTAGAGACTTTTTCCCTACTATGGGATGATCAATAATAAATAATAAATCGACAAGATATTATTGAATTATGGCACAGATTGTGGAACTCCCATGATTGAGAAAATCTAGGAATGTTTTCCCTGCCATTTAATGAAAATATCTAGTATTGAGGACCAGATCCACTAATCAAGGGATTTTGGTGGGGAAAGCTTCCTCCATTGATGGGGAATGATTCCTAATCATTTTGTATAAGTACCAAGTTGAATTTGTCTCTAAGGATATATTTTCATTAGTGTTCTTGTGGAGAGAACTCATATTTTTTGTCGTTGGATTGTATTTTCTTGCAGGGATGTAATTCTATTGATGAAAATAATGAATATTGGTGTCATGTTCAGCTTCTAAATCTTGTTCTCCTCCATAGGAATCTGAGTTACCTTGGACTTCGCCATCCCAGGAACCTTAGAGCCCTTTTGTATTATTTTCTTTCTTTCTTTTCACTTCTTATTCACATGCATGTCTTGTTTTATTTCTTTCTATTTCTGCACTTAGTATTAATGATTTCTTGTTGTAGGATTGAGTTAAATGGTTTATGTAAGTTCTTTTGCAAGAACACAAGCATTATTTCATCGTTGGACAATCTTTGGAAGTTCATAGTAATCATTGTTGGACATCCCTTTTAGCAAAGAATAGTAAATTTCAGCTATTTTTTATAGCATGCTAACAAGCTTCAATAGAGTTGGCCCCACTTGCATTAGGTCAAAAAAACATTCTAGTTCATAACAAAAATTACCCCAGTGCATTTGCACTTGATTTGGTTAGACATTGTCTATATTTACTAGCTCCCTAATTCTCGAATTTCTATATTTTCAACTAGTAATGTTTTTTATTTTTTTACATGGGTTAATAGAGGTATTTTTGAGCGATTCTACTTGGAATGTGGACCTAATATATCCTAGTTAATAACAAAATTTGTCCCATAAAAATTGGATTTAATTTGCTTGGTCATTAAACCCTCACCAATTTCATCATTTCACAAGGAAACTTCTCCAAGCTTTTTGAGCAAATCCATCCATCTCCCAACTTTGGTTTTGAGTTTTGAAGTGGTCCTAAGAACTCCCTTGACTCATTCCATCCACCAACCACCTTCACTAAGCTTTCCATCACCTTCAATAGCCATCATTTTTCTCTCGGTTGTATTGTGTAGGTTTTCAGTGGATCCTGTAGGTTTTTAGTACATCTTGTAGGAAATCATTGTAGCATCCTCTAGGAAAGCCTGTTTTGAGGCTAAATTGAGGAAAAATCCTCTAGGAAGCTAGCAAAGAGTTCCTATTTGTCTCCCAATCCTTCCAACCATCCACCACCATCTCCAATCCACCTGCCACATCACCAAAATGGATTATCTTTCACACTCTCACATGAAAAAAGGACAAAAATAAAAACAAATTTATTTTATTCATTTACATGCACACTAGTATAAGGTTTTATGGTTTAAATCTGTTTGCTTAGGATAGTAGGATTGTATACATGTTAACTTAGCATTTTTTTGAAGCAAAGCCACTTAGCAGTTAGTTAGAAAATGGTGTGTTTTAGCATTTGATTTCAATCTCTTTCCTTGTACTTTATTTCTTGCAATAGGTTAAGGCTCCATTTTGAACATTTCATTTTCGCAATTAGTTTAGGATTTGACTTCAGTATATGCACTCCATTACATCATGAAAGAAAAGGAAGGACACATTGTATGCCGCACACATAGTGTCAATAACTCTTAAGTTTATATGAACCCAAGGTTGATAATTAAATTCGGCAGCCTTGGGAGTTGCAACATTCTTGTTGCAATACCGAGGCTCATCACTTTTTGGCACCATTGCCGAGGAGGTGTCAAAGTATGCATTGTTTTCTTCCCTAGTTGATTCATTTATTTTTACTTTTTGAAAAAACAAAACATAATTGCTTTAGGCATATTTCATTTCAAAAGTATAAATGTGCATTGCATTAGTGTTTTCATTCAATCATAAAAACAAAAACAAAATTTCTCCGACACCACCCCTACCCATTTGATCACGTGGTGCGTAAGAGCCACATCACCATCCACTTTTCCAGATACAAGAAGAAGAGATGGCAAATAATGTAGAAGAAATGTATGGAGATGATGACAATGAGGAAGATCCTCTCAGATTTCCCATTTAAGATACCAATGGTAGTGTGCACATGAAGAACATCCCTCCATCTTTTCTTCCAAAATTTCATGGTCTAAGGTTAGAGGACCTGGAAACCTTTCTCTTTGAATTTGAAATTGTTTGTAGATCTTATGGTTACTTATTAAAAACTCAAAAATTGAGATTGTTTCTGGCAACATTGAAGGATAGAGCTCTTAAATGGTGCATGACTTTAAGGACTAATTCAATAAGATCATAGAATGATTTGCAAAATATATTTATAGAAAAATATAAAGATCATGATCTTAAAGAAGAAATCTTTAGAATGAATCAAAGAGAAGATGAGAGTCTAGAATATCTAATAGAGAGGTTCATGTATAATGTTAAGAGGGGAAATTACATCATTTAGGATTCGACACACTAAAAACCCTCTTAATTAGAATAATTAGGGATGAGTGGATTTATATTCTTGATCTCATGAGTAGAGGTGATGTATATCAATTATCATTTGAAGAAATTTGTGAAACATGCAAACACATATCAAGAAGAAAATCAAGAGTAGGTAAATCAACATCAAGATTGATAAGTCAACCTAAAACTGGAAATTTGTTTGATGATTTTAAAACATAAATTCTTAGAAATTTAACAAAACAAGTAGCAATTTAAAGAATGCAAGATGAAGGAAAAGAAAATGTTGATATTTGTGTTGTAGAATCACATGATGTTAAACATTTTCCATCATTACCAAGGTTGAAGAAAGTTCACCAAGAGGACAATGGAGTAAGTCAATTGCCAATGCAACAATGTTATGTAGCTCTAAGAGAACCATGGTAGCCTATTCAGCCGGATATGATGCAAGACCATAATTCACAATTTCAACGTTATGCATATCCATCTCAAAGTAATTGGAACACATCTTTTCCTTCGCAACATTGGTCATCTCAACCCCAAAACCAATCTTGCCAACAAGGTTGGCAAGGAACTTATGGGAGCCATCCACAATATCCTCAATATTTTCGTCAATATCCTCCATACCAAACTCCATGTTATTCCTAGCATTCACCTCCACCACAACCACAACCCCATCCACATCCTTCTCAAATATGCACTCCCACTCAACTACCCGTACCACCATTTCCAAACCCACACATTGAAGTAGCTCAATCCACTTACAATGCTATGGTACAACACTTCCAAACATCTCCTCTTGAAATAAATGGTATTCACCATAGCTCAAGAAGAGTATTGAAAAATAGAGATTATCTTAATATCATTGAAGGACCACATTCAGAAGAAGAAGATTCAAATGAGAAGACCACAGGACCATGGGCTGCACTTGATGAAGAACAAACATAAAAATTAGTGATTGAGAGAGCTCCATCATGGTTACCATCAAATCCTCCATGTATTCAAGAGAAAAATCAACAAAAATAGGAATATTTGAAGGTTATGGTAGAAGAAGACATGAAGAATAATCCAGATCAGCAAAAGGACCATTGACATCACAACTATATTGAAATATGGTTACAGACAGTCACTAAGTTATGACATCACTCTCTTCCTCAACTATGCTCGATCCTTTCAAAGTCAAATCATTTGGTCTTTGAAATCCAGTTACATGTCAAAGCATACATTTCAAACCTCCACATCATTTTTTCTATCATTTTGATGTGCACATGGCTCCATTGAAAGTACTCTTATACTTGAAAGTGATTTTTTTTTCAAGTAGGGTAGGGTAGAAAAAAATAAAAATAAGAGAAAATAAAATAAAAATATCAGGTGAAAACCTCCTTTGAGGTGCCTCAAATTGACTAATTTATTGAAAAAATCTATGAGGCAGTCAATGGGTTAGAAAAAAAGAGAAAAAAAGAAAAGACCTTAGGTGAAAACCTCCTTTGAGGCGCCTAGGAAAACCTACTAGTTGAAAACCTCATTGAGGTGGCTAGTAGGCCTAGAAGAAAAAAAAACAAAAAAGAGAAAAAAAATAAAAGAAATCCTTGCTCCATGCATCTCTTTGATGAATGCATGTACTCTCTAACATCTACTAGCAATAAGAACAAATTGGTACCAAAAGGAAAATTGGTCAAGCCTAGTAAAAAGAAGTCAAATTTTGACTTTCTCCTCCTTTTCTCAAATGCTCCAACAAGGCCAAGGCCATACCAATCCATCACTCTCATCTATTTTCACCATCCACACATAATTCTCCATATTCTACCATTTAGTTTGCTTGTAGTCCTAAAAAACTACAAGATGCTCTATTTTTACTATAGGATACATAAATACATCGAGCAGAAATGTGTTTTTGCCATAACTTGAAAACCATGCATCCATTTGCCAAATTGTTTAAGGGGGGGATGCATATGGATTATGGTAACATGATCAATCAATTTCAACAAATTACAGTGCACATTGTTCGAGAAATCAACCTCCATCACCTACAACCATTTTTTGCATTTTCTTTGATATCCATGCATCCATTTAAAAATTTGTTTGATGGGGAGATGCATATGGATGATGGTAACATGCCCAATAAATTGACCTCCATCACCTTTATGCATTTGTAGTTTTTCTCAAGATCTGTGCATCTATTGACAAACTTTGTTTTATGGGGAGGTGCATAATGAAGATAAAAGCATGATTAGAAAGTTTCAAGTAAATCCATTCTACCATTTGGGAGATATGGACAAAACAATTTGTTGTGCTAAAAACCTACAGGATTCCCTGAGATCCTACAGGATACAAAACAACACCTACACGATTGGTAGTGAGCAGTTTTAAAGGGAAAAACTCGAGGTTGGCTTCATCAAATAGTTATAAGGAGTCATATGCAACCCTCCACATCCATCAGAGAAACATGAGAAGAGGATTTAACAAGAGGGAACCCACCAACATAGTGAGAATTCATCATCATCACCATCCACTACTTGCACATCAAGGAACAACATCAAAGAAGAAAGAGGAAAACACATGCAGAAAATACAAGCAAGGACTTCACTCTCTAACAAAAAACATCTACAGGAAGCCCATCAGTTAGGTACAAGTATGCAATTTTCTTGACATATTCTCTTGATCATATTATAGTTAGAAATTTATTGTCAATACATGAGAGATGAGGTTTTATAAGCTAACGATGGGTTATTAGTCTCAACTACCTTCAAATAGTTAATTGCAGCTCACTCCTTCACTCATGCAATGTTGAAAAATCAAATTATGAAGGGTGATGATTTCAAGGAATGAGGACATCAGTTAAAAGAACAAATTTTTGCAAATTCCAAGTCACCACAACACTCCCAACCCTCCATCCACTTCATATTCACTATCTATTCATCATTTATCCATCCCATTTCATTCTTGAAAAAAAAAGCAAGTAGAGCTTCCTCTCCATTTTCAAAAACCTAAACTACTCCTTTTGGGACCTAGCATCATTATCCAATCCCTCTTCACCATTTCTCATCACTCCCATACATTTAGAATACTTTGAAAGAGGAAGAATGACTACTATAGGAACAGAGAATGTTGCTACAAGAAGGAAGAAATGAATAAATTATGTTAAGCCCCAAGATGGCAAATCTTTTTCCGAGAACACCAAGGCCATTAGGCAGTCAATCAAGCCATAAGAGAGGAGAAGAAGTCAACAAAAGGATTAGAGGCATTTACCATGAGGACATAACTCAAATTGTAGTGATGAAAAGAGGATTTCCAAGAGGTCTCTAATCTCTTTCTAGCTTTTGTCCAAGGCCTAAAAGATGTTATACAATTGAGAGAAAGGCATGGAATTCAAGGATTTTCCGTAACCTCAGACTATCATTTATGATCAACATGGGTTTCCTATAGTTTTAACAAGGTTTCCTGTAGTTTTGACAAGAATTAATACAAGATGTCCTAGTTCTCATCTAAATGCATTTTGAAGGTGTTAGAGGTGGCCAAATGCCAGAACAAGGTAGCAAAAGGTTGATAAGGGTGCGGAAGACCTTTCCAAACTAAAAAGTATTATAGAACCTATCTTGAATAAGGGGAAGAAGGCAAGCTAATGGTCTCAAGAAACAATGATTTTTCTTTGCACAAATATGTTTTGGGGCTTGTCCTTGCAGAACTTACAACCAAGATTCTTAATGCATAGGATAGAGGCCACCAGGGCCATGAAGAGGAACAATGAGATCACTAAGTTGCTAAGAGGATGGGCAACACTTTCAGTAGGGGGTATGATGGGCCTTTAAATTAGACATAAATTAAGGCCCATGCCTCTAAATTAATATTAATTAAGGCCTATGACCATCCTTCAGCGCATTAAACCTCTCTTTTTGCATTATATAATTTATTTTTAACTTTAATATATTCATTAGGAAGGTTTATAAATAATTATTTATTTGTGGCTAATATTATTTATTTTTATGAAATATTATGAGAATATTGGGCAAATTATAAAGATTTGGAGGAGGAGATAATTTAGGGACTTGTTCCCTACTACAAGAGGATCAATAATAAATAATAAATCAACAAGATATTATGGAATTATGGCACAAATTGTGGAACTCCATTGATTGAGAAAATCTAGGAATGTGTTCCACTAATCAAGGGACCATATCCATTATGGAATTATGGCACAAATTGTGGAACTCCATTGATTGAGAAAATCTAGGAATGTGTTCCACTAATCAAGGGACCATATCCATTAATCAAGAGACCAGATCCACTAATCAAGGGATTCTGGTGGGGAAAACTTCCTCCATTCGTGGATTCCTAATCATTTTGAATAAGTACTAAGTCAATTTTTCCTCTATGGAATGATTGAGAAAATTTAGGAATGTGTTCCCTGCCATTGAATGCAAATATCTAGTATTGAGGACTAGATCCACTGATCAAGGGATTTTGGTGGGGAAATCTTCCTCCATTCATGGGGAATGATTCCTAATAATTTTTTATAGGTACCAAGTCGAATTTTTCTCTAAGGATAGATTTTCATTAGTGTTCTTGTGGAGATAACTCATATTTTTTGTAGCTCGATTGTATTTTTTTGCAGGGATGTAATTCTATTGATGAAAATAATGAAGATTGGTTTCATGTTCAACTTATAAATCTTATTCTCCTCATTCTATTGATGAAAATAATGAAGATTGGTGTCATGTTCAACTTATAAATCTTATTCTCCTCATTCTATTGATAAAAATAATGAAGATTGGTGTCATGTTCAACTTATAAATCTTATTCTCCTCCATAGGTCTCTGAGTTGACTTAGGCTTGGTCATCCCAGGAACTTCAGAGCCCTTTCTTATCATTTTCTTTCATTCTTTTCACTTCTTATTCACACGCATATCTTGTTTTATTTCTTTCTATTTCTGCATTTAGTATTAATGGTTTCTTCTTGTAGGATTGAGTTAAATGGTTGATGTAAGTTCTTTTATAGGATCACAAGAATTAGTTCATCCTTGGAAAAGCTTTGGAAGTTCATATTAATAATTGAGCTTCTTGGATTAGTCTTCTTCTTCCCAAATCTAGATTGATGGACCTCCTTTTTAGCAAAGAACAGTGAATATCTGCTATTTTTTAGAGCATGCTAACAAGATAAAATCAAGTTAGTTCTACTTGCATTAGATCAAAAAGGCATTCTAGTTCGTAACAAAAATTAACTCATTGCATTTGCAGTTGATTTGTTTAGCCATTTTTTTGATTTACTAGCTCACAAATTCTCGAATTTCTAGATTTTCGATTAGTAATAATTTTTTATTTTTTTTACATGTGTCAATAGATGTGTTTATGAGTGATTCCACTTGGAATAGGGACCTAATACATGCTAGTTAATAAAAAAAATTGTCCCATCCAATTTGGATATGATTTTCTTTGTCATTAAACCCTAACCAATTTAATCATTTCACAAGGAAACTTTTCCAAGCTTTTTGAGCAAATCCATCCATCTCCCAACTTTGGTTTTGAGTTTTGAAGATGTCCTAAGCACTCGCTTGACTCATTCCATCCACCAACCACTTACCCTAAGATTTTCGTCACCTTCAACATCCATTATTTTTCTATCAGCTGTGCCTTGTAAGTTTTCAGGGGATCTTGTAGGTTTTTAGAACATCCTGTAGGAAATTGTTGTAGCATCATGTAGGAATGCTTATTTTGAAGTTGAATTGAGGAAAACTCCTCTAGGAAGCTAGCAAAGAGTCCCTACTTGTCTCCTAAGCCTTCCAAGCATCCACCATCATCTCCAATCCACCTACCACATCACCAGAAGAGATTAGCTTTCACACTCTCATATGAAGAAAAGACAAAAATAAGCGCAAATTTATTTTTTTTATTTACATGCACAATAGTCAAAGGTTTGATGGTTTGAATCTGAATTCTTAGGACAATAGGATTGCATACATGTTACCTTAGCATTTTTTTGAAGCAAAGTCTTTTAGTAGTTAGTTAGAAAATTGTGTTTTTTAGCATTTCATTTCAGTCTCTTTCCTTGTACTTTCTTTCTTGCAATAGGTTAAGGTTCCATTTCAAACATTTTATTTTTTGCAATTAGTTTAGGATTTGAATTCAGTGTATGCATTCCATTACATCGTGATAACAAAGGAAGGACACATTGTATGACGCAAATATAGTACCGATACCTCTTAAGTTTGTACAAAGACTGGGTTGATAATTAAAGTCGGTAGCCTTGGGAGTTGCAGCATTCTTGTTGCAATATCAAGGATCATAAAAAATGAGAGCATATTTCTGGTTTTTTATTTATATTTCAGGGGTTGAATGGTTTATTTAGATCTAGCCAATGTAGATAACCTACCCAAGAAATAAAATTATGTAAATTCTTAATATTCAATTGTACACAATTGACTATAATATTTGAGAGATTTATTATATATTCACAACATTCTCAATCTTTGATATCCAACCTTCTCATCTATATTTATGTAAATATAGTTATTGAAAGAGAATTCATATTATCATCAATATGTCATAACATGCCTTCTCATAATAGTTACATTTCACGTTCCCAAAAAAGAGCAAGTGAAAGAAGTCATTGTCTCTCCCTTTCCCATTCCATTAAGTCTCTTTGAGATCACATGATATCATTTTCCATATTTCATATGTAAATCTGCACTCTTATGAATAAAAAATATGGCTTTTCTACTTATATCAATCAATAAGCCTGTCCTAATTATAATATATTTTCTTAATTTTATTTTACTAGTACCATGAACAAGTAATATAACATCACATAAAATAGATACATAAATCTTCCCCATCATAAACTATAACATCACTTCAGTTTTTCAGTAGAACTAAAATAAAACTTAATTCAAGTAGATTTTATTTTAATATTCATAATTTATTTAACGATGAAGACCATTTTTTATATTTATCGTTTACCAATAAACTTTAAACATGATTTTTCCAATTTTCTTAATTCATTATTATAATATTATAACATTATTCATTATCATAATTTTATAGCATTTTCAAAATTTAATTTTTTAATAGAATTAGAATGCATAAAAAATTTATGGATCTTTTAAGTTTAATAGTGTGAAAATGTTATTCTTCTTATACGCAATCAAATAAATGAAATTAAAAGAATTTTAACCGTTTTTCTATTTCAAAATCTTTAAATATCAAGTATCCACGCATTATTAACATGCATCTAATTTCAAAATATCATTTAAAAAATATTAAAACCACTCCTGCTGATCACAGATATAAGCTTTACCTAACCTTCTACCCTTTTCTCAAACCACACATTCCACTGACTGATGCCTTTGCATTAAAAGTTTCAATTTCGGTTTTTAATTCATTTGCCTGTATTCAAATGATTAGTAGAGGAGGAAGACATGAGAGTGAGTGATGAGAAGCCAACCTTCCTGCTAAACGCACGTCTGTGACCACCGCCGTAGTTAATTAAAATCCAAGGTTGTCGTTCATTCTTATTTTTAATAATGTAGATTTGTTAGGTGAGGTGAGGGATGTGATATTTGTTTGTATATGTTTTTATATTTCGTTGGAAGTTCAAGTGTCGCCATGTTAGTTTAAAATAAATGTATCGTAAGTAATGAAATAAAAAAAATAAAGTTATACTTTATTTATTTTCTTCATATATATTGTTCTTCCATGTCAAAAACTTTAACATGGTATTGTGTTTATACCGGATGTGATATTTGTTTGTATATGTTTCTTATATTGCGTTGGAAGTTCAAGTATAGCCATCTTAGTTTAAAATAAATGTATAGTAAATAATGAAATAAAAAAAGTTATACTTTATTTATTTTCTTCATATGTATTGTTCTTCCAGGTCATAAACTTTAACATGGTATTGTGTTTATACGGCCTTAATGCTTAGGTTCTGGATTATATTATTTCCTGCAAGTTTTATTTGTATATTTTAAAGAGTATACTAATGAGTTTGAGCATCCTGATTTAATATTTTAAGCTTAAATGTTTACCTAGAATGATTGGTTGTCTTCTATCCAAGGTTTTCATTCATTCTTGATTTTAATAATGTAGATTTGTCAAGTGAGGTGAGGGATGTGATATTTGTTTGTATATGTTTTATATGTTGTTGGAAGTTCAAGTATAGCCATCTTAGTTTAAAATAAAATAAATGTATCGTAAATAATGAAGTAAGAGAAAGTTATAATTTATTGATTGGCTTCAAATGTATTGTTCTTCCATGTCATAAATTTTAACATGGTATCATGTTTATATGGGCCTTAATACTTAATGCTTAGGTTCTAGATTATATTATTTCTGTATGTTTAATTTGTATATTTTAAAGAGTATATTAATGATTTGAGTATTATGGTTTGAAGCTAAATGTATTTGTAAATCAATATTTTATAGTTAGATGTTTAATTAGAATTATGGATTGTCTTTGATGATGGTTGTTGTGGTTAATTCTTCCATGTCATTAACTTTAACATGCTATCATGTTTATACTTGCATCAATGTTGAGGTTTTGGATTATATTATTTTTGTAAGTTTAATTTGTATATTTCAAAAAGTACAATGATGAATTTAGACAGTAGGGTTGAAGCTAAATGTATTTGTATGTTAATATTTTAGGGTTAAATGTTTACTTAAAACAAGAAAATGTAATCAAATGCATATTTGTGAATACCAAATTCCATGGGTTTTATTTCAGACCTTGGTGGCTCCAATATGGGATCTTGTGGGTTATGGGCCCACAAATTTATCCTTTCTCTCCTTAATCACGTAGCAATTAAAACTGTACATCCCAAAATTCATATATTGTGCTTCATGCCAACCCATGCTCGACATGATACCATAGGTCGTGATTCCTCACTTTGGTTGGGGTTGAGCTTTCATTTTATTTCGCGGTGGATCTAGATTAACGCAGGGTCTAACCAACCAACTGGGCCTCATCCGAATAGGAGGTTGAGCTAGTCAACCCTTCTTCTCGGGTTCACCTTTCATAGTGAAACAACCATGCGGTGCTCCCAACTCCTTCTTCACTAATCAACACTGGACTTGGCTCTAACGTTGTGAACATGGCCCCTATATGTTTTAAAAATCTTATGGATCTCACTCATAATATGCATTTAGACACAAGCATTAAACATTTTTTTAGCAGAAAACCAAACACACAAAACGAAGAAATGATAAACAAGAAGTGCACAAACAAACTATATATATATATATTCAAAATTTGGGCTTGATTACATACTACAGCCTTTTGAGGTTGAGAACCTCTTACATTTGGTTTGATTTTACAATGGTTTTGGCCAATGCCTACTAACATACATTTGGGAAAAACGAAAGATCCTAAAATCCTAACAAAATGAGAACCTGATTCTCTGGTAGCACATGCCTTCTAAAGGCTTCAAATTAATGAAAATTTACATAAAAAAGATAAACATAAAATCATGTTCATTTTCTCAAGATGCTAGGCTTCTCCTTCTGGAAGCTATTGAGAATCAATTTGTATTGGGGCAGGGTGGATGCTCCTTCATGATACTCCCTCGCTTGGAATCCTCCATGATCTTCTGATCATGTGTATTCATTGTCGCATCTCATCCATATTCATCTCGGTCTTCTTTATCACCTGATCTCTAAGTGAGTTGCAACTCCGCATCCTTCACTGAAACCTCACTAACTCTCTTCCTCTGGCTCAAACTTTTGGCACCTTGGTTCACTTCCTCTGTAACCTTTCAAGCTTCCCTTGCTCTCTTCGCAGTTGCTCCTCTGCTCACATCTTGAGAACTTCTCTTGTTCTTTTGCAATAAATCCTCCCCTTCGCCTATGCTCTAATACCACTAATTGAATACAAAATTCCAGGGAGTTTCATTTCAACCCCTCATGGCTCCAATCAGGGATCCTGTGGGTTATGGGCCCACAAATTTCTCCTCTCTCACCTTAATTGTGCAAGAATTTAATTCATACATCCCAAGTTCAAATATCAAGCATCATGCCAACGCACTCTTGCCTTGATACTGCAGGTCAGGAATCTTCACTTTGGTTAGGGTCGAGCTTTCATTTTATTATGTGGCGGAACTGGATTAACACAAGCCCTGACTAGCCAACTCAGCCTTGCCTATGTTGGAGGTCAAGCTAGTCATGGCCTTCTTCTCGCATTCGCTTTGTGTAGTGACACAATCATTCAGTGGTCCCGAATCCTCCTTTATTACCAACACTAGACTTGGCTCTAAAGCTGTGAAGATGGCATTTGTATGCTTTAAAACTCTCGTGGCTCTCACTCGTAATATGGATTTGGACATGAGCATTAAACATTATTCTGGTAGAAAATAGAACACAGAAAACAAATAAATGATAAACGTGAAGTGCACATGTGAATTGTATATATATTCAAATTTTGGGCCTAATTACATACTATGATCTCTTGAGTTTGATAGTCTGTGGCACTTGACTTGATTTTACAATGGTTCTATTTAATGCCTTCTAACATACTTGTGGGAAAATTTATAAAACAAAAGATCCTAAAATCCTAATATAATGAGAACTTCATTCTATCCCAACACATGCCTTCTAGGGGCTTCAAATTAATGAAAATAAATTTCTATTGAAGTGGGATGGATGTTTCTGCATTACATACCAGGAACCCTCATCAAGGAGAAAGATTTGCAGTTGTGTTTTTATATATATATATAATATATATATATATATATATATAATATTAAAAAAATAAATTATATTAAATGATTTATTATTTCTAATATATTGAATTTAATTAATATTTTGAAAAATTATGATGCATATTTAATGCATACTTTACTTCCAAATCTAGAGAAACATTTCGTTGCCTAAGTGTTTAAGCAAACAATTAGTCTTACAATCTTTAGTTTAATTGAGCTCATAGCTTTTACTAATGGAATACAGATCAATTTAGCCCGTGCATAATCATCCTTGATGGAGCACAAGGTAATCATGAGTATGAATAAATACAATATTATTTACTCTAAATATCATTAGCTTTTACTAATGGAATACAGATCAATTTAGCCCGTGCATAATCATGGAATACAGATCAATTTAGCCCGTGCATAATCATCCTTGATGGAGCACAAAGTAATCATGAGTATGAATAAATACAATATTATTTACTCTAAATATCATTTAACTTTCTATATATAGAATTGTTGAATATTTGAAAATTTTATTAATTTTAATTAAAATAAAAAAATATTATTATTATCTCTGTTGTAGGCTAGGGTATAACGTATTCAAAAATACATGGACCCTTCAACTAATTTCATGTTGACGAAAAATTTATAAAAAACATGTAAAGTGGATATTAGAACTTACAAATAATTTATTTTTTCCAATTATTAAATTGAGTTTAATTTCTCATTGGTGAAGAGAAGAAGGACTCTTATTTAGTAAAAGTAACTTGGGATTTATCATTAAAATAAGTAATAATTACTTGGGATTTGTCATTAAATAACATAAAGTCATTCAATACTCTTCACACAACGTTGAGGATTCCAAAGTGGGGTCCCCGCAGGGGTGCCTGCACTATGTTGACACTGCCAAAAGTTTGGCCATAAGGTGTGGGCATATTTATTTATCGTATCAATAAAGCATTAAAAATAAAAAGAAGGTGTATGTAGTATATCTGTTTTAGTAATTTCTACAAATATTGTGAGTTTTTTTTTTTAATTTCAACCGTCGGACAAAGTAAATTAGAAATTCTGAGCCTGACATTGATGTGACATTCCACGTGAGGACATATAATTAGGAAAGGACAGTCGTTAAGCTTATTTTTAATAAATATTTTCATAGAGAACAAAATTAATTTAAATTATTTATTAATTATAAAATTAAAATCTAAAAAAATGATGAGATAAAATAAAAAAAATATATTTATTAACTAGAATTAAACAATAGAAACAAATTAAAGTCAAAATGAATTTGATCTTGAAAGAGTGACTATTGTGGCATAATAATTAATGGAAATCACAGCAGAATTGGGGAAGACTTGGGCTTCACTCCAGGTATACGAAGATCTTTATATTAAAAAATATTTCACAGGTTTGAGGAGAGTCGGTGAACCAAAATATCCTAAACATTTCAATTGATAATCGGGTAAAAATATAGACTCCCCCATTCATTAACTGAAATAGACTTCAAGATTTTGTCGACCCTTTTTGCTTTCCTCGACAGTTAAATTGCTTATATTTAAGTTTTAAACATTTTTAATTTAAATAACATTTCTTAAAATTATGTAAGACATTGTCTCGGACCAAACGCATAGGCGTAGTTATGCATGAGATATTAGGCAATAACACAAATTGGTAGCATTAATTCATAACATTATGTTCTTCCAGAGAGATTTCACTTGAGCCTCTGTATTTGATGACCGAGATCGTGTCAATCCGACAATTGATCTCACCTTTGTGTGACAACTTGCATGTCTGAAAATGGCCCTCCTTTGACCCGACCTTCGTTACACTGCCTTTATCCCATGCCCATGGCTCATAGCCTGCATTTTAATTTTGGATTTGGCATTAAACAATCAAAATCCATTCGGTGCTAATTGCATTATATGTTTCAACTGCAAACTAAAATGCCTAGCCCACCCTTCCTTCATTTCTTGTCTCATCTTTAATGCCCTGAAGCACTTGAAATTATCAGGATATCTATCCAAATCATTTTTTTGCTGTGATAGTACGCTGGTGTAAAGATATATCAATTCGGTAATTAAATGCATGATTATCAACTTCACACTCTTCCATATTTTGCTGATGGAAATCACCAGAAAAAAGAGGTAGTAGGAATCCATTGCTAAAGAAATCTTGTAGCAGGTAGCGGAACTGGTATTAAGTGAAATCACCAGAAAAATAGAGGTAGCAGGAAATGGTTGTGAAAGAACAATTGTAGCATTTGTGCAACTGATTGAAGGTATGGCATGTCATAGTATTGAATTGAATTATCGATGTTTTCTATTTTATCAACTTTCATGCTTCGTTCCCTATCCATGCAATGTCTTGTTTTCTCATATCGATAGATGTTTATGTGAGTGTCATTTAAATTGTGGCAGTTAAGATTTGTATAAGCATCATAGTGTATTTACCTCCCTAATTCAAGAAACTATGTAGGTATTTTTCTGATATGGCCCAAACGTGCTCAATCTCTAAGAAATTGTCATATTTGTTATGGCCCTAATGTTCCTCGAAAGTCTTATCGTGTCTTCCTTTCTCTGTGCTTGGGTTTCTAGATAATCTTATTTTCTGGATTGGGCAGTTAGGAAATTTTGATTTTCCTTTCTCTATGGTTGGGTGTGTTGAGAATCTAATTTTCTAGATTGGGTAGTTAGGAAATTTCTTTTCCTTTCTCTGTGGTTGTGTTTCTGGAATTGATTTTTACATTTGAATTAGGGAGATGTCTCCATCTCTTGATTTCGTCGTCTGAAAACTCTAGTTTTCTATTCAAATCACGGAGAAACCTCAACGTCTTTTCCCATTTGTTGGGAAATGCCCTTTTCACCAATCAAGCTACTGAGAACTGTTTTATTTCCCAATTGGATCATTGAGTAAAATAATACTCTATTAGGATTACAAATATATCGTGATAAGTCGGCCATAATAAATTAGTATTTACTGAAATTAAGTTTCACACTTGTACATGTCAACATTGGATGGCCACAAAACTTAGCTGATATCTCCAACATCATTACTCCATTGAAATTTGAAACATATTTTCAGGGAAATTGATGCTCATCTATATCCTATTAAGATATCAGTGGTTCCATAGACAACACCTTGGCTATATCTTTTAGCCACAAGTTTGCACACCTATCCTAAACAATTAAGAATGGTGATGAGGTGCATTATCCAAAGCTTAATTACCCTCTTCAGTTAGGTTGTAGTTGGTATCAATGACTTCCTCGAGTATAACATATGAGGATCAAACTTGCACCATGATATAACGATATGTTGATTGTGAATTAAATACGCTCAGGATTCATAGAAAAACAAAGGTAACCTTTGTATGGCCTCCAACAATATACTCATGTTCAGTACATGCAATTATTGTGCACTTAATTTGCTTGAGATGTTTTGCTTCTTTTTAGGGTTTAATCTAGTCCTATGGTTGGTTGAGTTATTCAAATAATTGAGAAACCTCAATACTTTTTCCCATTTGTTTGGGAATGACCTTAGCCCCAATTAGGCTACTGATAACTATTTTATTTCCCAATTGGATCATTGAATAAAAGAATACTCTATTAGAATTTTCTTTTCTTTTGAGTTTCATTTCTCTATTCCTTTCTGGTTTATTGTTAAATATTTTCTCTTAATTTTTCTCTTAATTCATTATCTTATTGGATTGGTTTGTGGAAAACCCCTATTTCTTGGACTCAAGTGTTTAGTTATAGTTACCTTGGCTATATATTTTAGCCATAGGTTTGCAAACATGTCGTAAATAATGCAGGTCATCCCAGGGTTTCCACATATGGGTCGACTCAACACTCTTATTTAGTTTATTATTGTGCATCTCGGTTGATTGCTTGGAACAAAAGACACTTTGTTATATAGTGAGCCCTCATTTTCATCATGCAACTTAAGCTACTGGCCTAGGCTTTCATTCACACCTTCTCAATTCTTCTTGCACAACGGCCTGCGAGAAATAATCAAGGTTTCTTCTTCCCCAATCTAAAGTTCATTTCAATCTTATCAGTTATGCTCACATGGGAATCCAAAGCAAGTGAAAAGATCATTTCCAAATATAAATCCATATCTTCAGTTAAAGAATCACTATACTCACCATCAAAAACTTTTGGCTCAAGGTCCTTGTCATTATTTGGACCAAGGTGAGGTTCCAGGTCATTTTTTATGCTATCATGGTGATTGACCTTCTCAACAACAACTTCCTTTTCAGTATCATATACTGGAGAACCTTCAAAAGTTGCAAAATAGAATTTATGCTTTTGCACCAATAACATACCAAGGCCTTCATCATTTGCAAATTCAAATGCATACTCATTTTCGACATCATTATAGTATTTAAACAATTCCTGGCCAACTCTGTCATATTCATCAGATTGTTCAAATTTGTTCTTTATGTCATCAGAATACCACTTTCCCTGATCATGTGTGCCACCTGAGTACTCCCTTCTTGGGTCATCCCATTTGTTTTTATGACTATCATCAAATCCTAATGGCTTTTCGAAGCATGGTCCATTTGAATTTTTATCAATGCCATTGTGGGGATGCTCTGTCACTCACATTTTCAGAATATGTTGGCTTATATCCTTTTTTTCTTTATGGTCATGGCCAACCTCTTCATCAAAATCTAGAGGACAGACAAAACATAAGAAATATGACTTGTCTCAACTTTGTGCAATGAATACATCTAGTTTAGCATGTTCATTAGTGTTTTTTTCATATAGTCATGCTAAATCTACAACAACCTCCTCAATGATTTCAAGCGGATCGTTTTTCATAGCATCAATGCCACTGTTCTTTGAATTGTTCTATTCTTGATCAAGAACACCAGTGAAATCACTCCCAATGGGAATGCAAGGTTGTTCTTACTATTGATTTGTCAAAATCTCTTTAAAAACAACCCTATCATCTTCAACAGAAAGATATAATAGGTCCCTTTTTTGTGGGAAAACCAAGAACTCCTTATCATATCTTCCTGTTGTTCTTGAAAGTCTTCTTCTAATGCTTCATCTGTAAAACCACCATTATCATCATGACTAGGGGCTTTAAAATCATTAGTGGTTGTGAAATTCCTTTATTTTGAATTTCAACAACATTGTCTCCATTGATAGCCAAGACATCTCAAGTCTAACATCTGAGGATCGAACCTGTGCCATCATATAACGATATGTTGATTGTGAATTAAATACATTCAGGATTCAGAGAAAAACATAGGTGACCTTTTTATGGATGCTGACAATAAAATAATGTTTAGTACATGCAATTATTGTTCACTTAATTTGTTTTAGATGTTTTGCTTCTTTTTAGGATTTGATCTAGTCCTATAGTTGGCTCAGTTATTCAAATCACTAAGAAACCTCAACTTTTTTTCCCATTTGTTTGGAAATTCCCTTTGCACAATCAGGTTACCGAGAACTATTTTATTTCCCAATTGGATCGTTGAGTAAAACAATACTATATTAGGATTTTCTTTGCTTCTGAGTTTCGTTTCTTTGTTCTTTTCTCGTTTATTGTTAAATTTTTGCGCTTAATTCATTAGCTTATTGGATTTGTTTCTGGAAAACCCATGTTTCTTGGACTAGATTGTTCAGTTATAGTTATTTCTATTGTTTTTGGCTTGAAAAGCATAATGTATATATCACTTTTTTCCAAATCAACTTTGTAGTATATTGCTCATATCCCTCCTTATGTGTAACCTTTAACCACGTGCACTCCTCTTATTTATCAGTTTAATTACATCAAATAGTAATTAATTGGTATAAGATTTCATTTAGTCAACCCACTTTTAATTTGATATTATCATTGAGAAATTATTTTGATTTTGATCCTTTGTTTTAAAATGGTTCTTTTGTCCAACTCGGTTATTTAGATATTCCTTTTCTTTCCTCCGAACTTCCTCATTTTGGTCTGGTTGTTGGAAAACTGTGATTGGAAATTAAAACTTCTTACAGGTGCTGCTCGTAGGTCCTCTATGCTCCCAAACAATATATGCTAATCTTCTTATCTGAAAAAGTAGCCGTATTATATAAAAATTCTTTATTTTATATGCTTTACAAAAATGTTTTTACGGAATAAAATTGGGTTCAATCTATATGGTGAAGAGGTAGATTTGAATATGTTTGGAATGTGTGGAAAGTCTAGTTGTTTGGAAACCTTTTCAATTCCATTTTCAGCATTGTATGTTACTCCTTTCCGACATGCCCCCACCAAAAATTAATATTAATAGTAATATTATCTGATATTTGAAAATTAAAAATTCACCAGGACAATAATAAATTAAAATTGGCTCCCCGGATGCGGGTGAACAGAGAAGCGATTAACGTGATGGAATGGGGATGAAGCAGGGTGGCTCGACACCTGCCCACCTTGTACGAGTTGTTTAATGTCAATCGAGGGAGGGAAGCCTGGCATGCATGCCATTATAATCTCCCGTCAAGTGCTACAGCGTCTTCAAGCACGTCCGTTGTTATGGCTTCCTCCTTCGCACGCTGTGACCTGCAAGCGATGGCGGCCACCATCAATGAGGAAACTATGGTTTGGATTAATCGAGAAGAGACGAGAAATTTCAAGGAGAGGTCGGGCCATGCAAGAGTAGTGCAGATAGGTGATGTGTTGAGCTAGGTTCCCTCTGCCAATTCTGAGCTTGAAGTGGAGAAGCTGTGTCTAGTTTTTGCTAATCCTCTCTGGGGCACTGGTCGGAGTTCTGGCTCTGGGAGGTCTCTGGTGCATTTGTCCTCAATTTTGGGACTCTGGTGCATTTGTCCTGTTTCATGCGTATAATTGGAAAAGGAAGGGTGGGATGGTGAGGAGAACAACCCCTCGGGTCCCGTTCGATTTAATCCCATCTCTGTGGGTTCTCAAGTCTTTAGTTTAGTTTTTGGCGGCATTCCTTCTGACATGTTATCCGGCTTTGGGAGGTGGCCTCTGAGTATTTCTTCCCTATTCTCGTACCTCCTGCACATTTGCCCTGTTCTGTGCATGGTTTTGGAAAGGGGTGGGTGGAAGACTGAGGAGAACAAGCCTTCTTGTCTCGTTCGGTCCTCTCCCATCTCTGTTGGCTTTCAAGGTTTCAGTGTGGTGTTTGGTGGTTATCTGTCTGTGTACCTTCCCATAATGGCATGTCCTCGACAGAGAATGGGTTGTCGCAGAGGCCAACCCAGGCGCGCCCCCAACCACTCCACTTCGGACTCGCCGGCCACCAGTGAACTGTTCACCGGGCGCTATCCGAGCACCTGTAGTGGGCGTGGAAGGCGCCGCGTCTCCAATCCACCTCCAGGGCCACCTTCAACGACTGGGTCAACCATTTTCACTTTCAACAGTTCTCTTCACTAGCCACGGATCACTGCACACATCTCCGTTGTGTTTTATGAAACCACGCAATTGGAGGGCTCTGATAGCCATACGGGAGGCTCGGGAGCTGCGGTTGGTCCTCCCCCTGCATTCCAACTTGGCATTGGTATGTTGCCACAGCCTGTTCGAGCCGAACCAGGAGGAGGCATTCAGGACACAGAGATGCAGCTTGTCAATCCCGGACCTTCTGCTCAGTTCAATGCCCTTTTGATGGTGAACAGGAATTCGGCTGGTGCCAAATTGTAGAGGAAAAGCCTGATGAGTAGCATGCTCCCGCTGAAGGTGGTCTTCCTTCTTTTTGGTCAAGTTTTTGGCAATCCTCAGGCTTGTGTTTTGTCATCTGGGTTATGGGTATCTTCTGGGTTCTGATGTATGGGTCTCCTTGTTTTTGTTCTGGATGTTTAGGACTCCATGGGGTCGGTTTAGAACTTGGTCATGTGTTTTTTCCTCCGGAAGGAGGCTTAAGTTATTTTTGGAATGATGTCTCTTATTAGAGCAATGATTTGACTACGGTCACTATGTAAATACCTTCTCTCTTTCTCAATAGAATTAAATTTACTTAGAAAAAAAGAAAAAAAAAGAATTAAAATTGGTTTTTTATACAATATCCAGACAAACATGGTTAAAAGGTTAGATTCTGTCAGGAACATATAGATATTCATAAGTGCCTGCATGTGACAATGCCAAGTATTTTCCTTATTCCTATTGTTTTCTTTTATGCTCTCGATTTTAATGGTCAAGACTGCTTCAAAACTTGAAGAAAAGAAAAGGAGACAGATACAAGAATTTGGTACTGTGCTTCTTAGGAAACCTAATATATTTGAAAGAAATCCCTATTGACAAATCAGTAGTCATATTTAGCTTATAACAATTCATTTTTGTGTCCACACCTTATCATTTGTTCTCTGCAAATTTTTTTAGTTGATTAATTTTGTCAGCAAAAAGAACCATGAAATTCATGTTCATGGTATCCATCTTTTGTGCATTTAATTATCCATCTAAGAGCAGAAACTTGAGCAAAATCTGGTAAAACTAGGTGCAAGGTTTCTCCAACTGAGGAACATGCCCACACTCTTTTATTACCACCATCTTAGCCTTCTCTCCAATATGTCTGCAAAAATGAAACGAAAAATTGAACATACGCTTGAAGAGACCAAGAAATTATAAAAATATCTAAAACTCCATTTGCTTCAAATAATACAAATTTTGGAGTTGCAGTGCAGAATAAAGGCATGGTCTACCTTGAAGGTTCAATCCTTCTCTTCCCAAACTAGTAGATGTCTTGTTTGATTTCATCCAAATACAAGAATATTAATTTTCCATCAATAATTTCATACAAATTGATACATTAATGTATCCTTATTTAATATTTCAGAATGAAGAATTTATTTTGATTGTATATTTTTAAAATAATTGTAGTGTAATGAGCTAAAATTTTTGACCTCACTGTTATCAAAATAAATTCAATACTTAAACTAAATTCCTTTTAAAAAAACTTTAAGATTACTTTCATGTAGCATAGAAGACACTTGAAAACTACATTAATGGCTTGCACATTATGTGTAATCACGCTGTTACGAAGTCTTGTTTTAGGTGAATTAGAGCCATCTCACTTAACTTGTAGTTCTTGTCAACAACATTGTTTCTCTTCTTGATATGTTGCTAAAGTACATGGATTTTGTGATTTCCTACGGCTCCGCTTTACTGTAGATACATATCAATGACATTACAAGAAATAAGAAAATACAACCAACAATGATCAAGATAACAAGAAATAGTTATTCCATAGGAAAACTTGAATTTCCTTATAATCTTGTAATGTATGAAAATGGTTTGCATAACATTTGGAACCTATGCTTCATCCTTTTTTGAATTTCACCATCCGTTTCCATCGCAATGATGATGAAATAAACAATTCAAGATCCTCTAGTACCCAATAATATATTTCTTTTAAGATGAAATAAGAGATTGCAAATGATAATCAAAAACCATGTCTGGGTTAGAGCATTCCTTCGTCATCATTTTCCTTTCTTGAGGTTCCCTCGTGATTTTGTTGTATGTAATAAGATATTGGTTCCACATATAGAAACTTATATAACAAATTCATTGTCTTCTTTTGTAGAGTTTCCTTGCAAATACATGGGAGTAAGAATGTCAAGTTAGTTGCACGTTGTATTCCACTTTTCTCCTAGTTCTATTTCATTGCAAATACAACTTCCGTATCCTGTTCCAAATTTCCCAATCTTACAACAACAAGAAAATTGCATTTAGCTAGCCAATTTCAACAAAAACCTTCACCAAATAATGATATAAACATGTCTAAAACAATTTATGTTGATAGTTGCAAACCAAAAAAAAATGTGACAATGATGCCACTATTGATGATGTCTTGAACACCAACAATATTTTTAGACTTTAAGCATTTTCATACGCTCCAGGCGATTTTCTTTTCAATACAATTGAATTCATTTTGCATTTTCGACATACGTCCACTAAAATGTGAAATGGAACAATAGACCACTACTTGATGTGCCTCAAACAAGGTCACATAGAATTACTGGAATCATTCAATTACGAGCTAGTACCCAATTTCCTGTATCAACTAGATAGAATTTGTGACATCGAAACATATTTATGAAGAATGCATCTTCCTGCTTCAAATGGTCCTATTGAGAATGAACAAGGACTATGGGGAGACACATTTTTCTTACACTAGCTAGATAAATGGTTGAATTTATCAATAGTAATTTGGTCATTAACAAATAAAAAAAAGGTAATTTCTATTCAATTCAAACAAAATAACAAACCCATTGCATATATTTTTCAATGATCAAAACCCCTTTAATGGGCACTATGAACTATTGTTATACAAAAAAATAGCTCGATCAATTGTAATATGCAATGAATACCTTTCTCCTCCCTACAAATATCTACAAAGCTATTGGGAAATAATGAATGACAAAATGAAATTTCATAGATTACATAAAGGAACAAACACTATATCCATTTATGGAGATAGCGTGTTCTTTGCACTTTTCCATTTGATTGCACCTAAATTTGATGTAGAATCCTTAAGACTTTACATTGTGCAGTCATTCTACAATTCGATCATGTGCAATGCAAACACTGCATGCATTATCTACAAAAATATCTATCAAATGATGCCATAAAAACTAAAAAAAAGGTTTCAAATTGGAAAACATACCTTATCAATATGGCAATTTGTCATGAAAAAAGTGGAATAGAATGCAAGCCTTTTTGTTTGCAATGGGAAGCGATATTATTCAATGTAAACATACAGGAATGGTCCTCTATAACTAGGAGCGTTGTCAATTACTACCAATGCAAAAAAATTTCAAGTCAAACATACAATATAGTGTCATTTGAAATATATGCATTTCACACACATTATGTGCCTTTGTCAATAGACAGACACAACAACAGAAGCAATGTACAATGTCAAATTCTTCCAATAGAAACAACGTCATCGCACATGCAACATGGACCTATGTCAAAAAATGCACATGCACATGGAGACAAATTACAATATGGTATTACATGAATGACAAAAAATAGAAATAATAGGGCCAATGTACATATATTAAAACAACTAGTATGATTACAAACAAAAAAATGTAAAATTTCATGCAAACTAAAGTCACAGAGTAAACATAATTTCTTATCCAAGAAAACCCAATAAAAATTTACACAGCCAAGATAGAGGACACACCTAAGAAAAATGTCCAATATGTAAACAATTGCAACTTCACAAGAATATCGAGAGGTTTGGACAAGACTGGGAACAAATATATGTAAATTTATCTGAAAACCATAGAAATATGCCCAGGAAAGAAATAAGCAAGGTTTGCAAAAGAGCACTTCGAAATGGAAAATTGCCACAATTTGTTTTACCTGAGAATATTAGGAAAAACAAACCATTTTCAGTTGTACCCACACTCTTAGAAATTGAAGAACGTCTTGTAGCATTAAGAATTGCATTTGCACAAATAAGACAAGGGGGCCACAAACGATCACAAATGGGTTTAACAAGATAGATCATGAATGTTCCTGTACAAATAGATATTGTTCAAGATGGACTTCCAAAATCTATGGAAAACACAACAATAATTGTTGTTGCATTGAAAAGACAATTGGAATATAAAAATGCATTTCAAATAGGAAAATTCTGTGCGCATACTGTCATGAAAGCATTGAAGGACCTATGTTCTCAACACCTTTATAGAGTTTAAAACATACACATAAATATCAATTGGGATAGAATCCTACAATCACCTATTTCAAATATTCCAATTTGGAATAATAGCTTAGCAAAGAATATACCAGACCTATCGAATGCAAATACTAATGCCTAATTTGTCCTTAATGCATATGCAACTGCATCATATTGCACTTCTTACATGACAAAAGTTGACAAATGAATGACAAATTCATTTAAAACGATAAGAATAGAACATGAAAAGAGCAAGCTAAATGTTATTGAAATGATACGCTCATTGGGCAATGTTGTTGTTAGTCTCCAACAGATCTCAACTCAACAAGAAGTCCATATAAAAATTTCTCTTCCATTGAATCATAGTTCACAAGAATACATATTCATAAACACGAAACCGATGGATGAATGTACATGTATACTCAAACCATCGTTCCTGCTGAAACATGAAGATGACAACTCTAAAATGTCATGTGTAGTTCCATTATTGATTATTATATCAATCTACCTAATGTTATTAAACATATATGCCTTGCTGAATTTGCTTCAATGTACAACAAAAATGGCACACCCATTTCAAAAAGGAAAAACCCAAAGGTCATACAATTCGTTAAATACAAAAATCACATTGACTATGAACACTATTGCATAGAAAAACTTTTGCTATATGTCCTATTTACATTGATACAAAACTTGCTATCATGGGAAGTTTCTTATATGTTACATGAAAACACAATAAAAAGAGATGAGTCCAATTTCGCTTATAATATCAACCCATTATGGGGTGATTTAGAAAATTTCATTCATGACATCCAAAATAGCACCATAGATCCCACTAATACAATGAAAAAGCAAAGAATGAGTGAAAACATTAGCGAAAAATATGACTTGGAAGTAGATTTACAACATTCCCATCACCATGAAAGAAAAATACAACTAAATATCAGATTCCACTTATTTGAGCATCTAGTTTTGCTAAAAAATGCATAATATCAAAGATTGAGAAGAATGCTCAATAGAGAACAACAAGCAATTATCAAAGACATTGCAATGAAGAAGCATATGGACATTACAAATAACTATATTTATTATTGATTGTAGGAGTTGGAACTGGAAAAACATTCACATCAAAAGTAATCTTCCAAATGCTCATGCAACTTTATGATGCACGTCATTCAACTAATCCTTTGAAACCAAAGGGTTTGATACTAGCATACATAGGAAAAACTGCATATAATGTAGGTGGAACAATAGTCCACTCTCCACTCCTTATGCCTTTTAACAAGTCTGGCCCCACACCACTTAGCAATGAAACATTGCATGCACTCAAAAAACTTTATGAAGAATTGAGACTATTTTTCATTGATGAGGTTTCCCTACATGGAAGTCGGTTCTTGTTTTTCATTGATGATCGATTGAGGAACACAAAACATGTCCAAACAAAATATTTCATAAATTCTGATATCATTTTTTGCGGTGAAATCTATCAAGCAAAACCTATATATGACTCCTTGATATTCAAACTACCAATTCTCAACAAACAACTAGTCCCATATGAATTTTGGCAAGAAAATTTAAAGTGCTATGAATTGCATATTACAATGTGTCACATAGACGAGAAATTCATCTCAATATTGAATAGAATGCTAACAAACACTCAAATAGAAGAGAATTTGCAATATTTGAGTAAAAATTGTGTTAGACCTGCACCTATTGACCACACTTTCCCCTATCTTTTTTATAAAAATAAGTATGTCACTTGCATAACAATAAAATGTTATCAATTGTTCGTGGAGATGAGATTGTTATCAATGAAATCGATTAAGAATAAAAAAACCATGGCAATTTCCCTTCCCATTTACATACAACAACATTTCCTTCATAGATAGTCGTAAAATTAAACATGTTAGTTGAGATCTATGCTAGAAATTATGATTCACAAGATGGCCTTCTTAATGTAGCAGACATAACCATTAAAGCCTATACAAAAACAAATGAAATTGATGTCATATGGATCAAGTTCTTCGATGCAAACATAGGGAATTTCTAAGCAAAAATGCTGGCTCACTTCTATAGTGAAGGAATTTTCAAAGATTGGATCCCCATATTGCAAATAGAAAAACTAATAACAATGCAAGAAAAAACAGGCTATATGAAAATACGAAAATAGTTACATATTCTATTGGCATATGCTCGCACAATCCATAGATCACATGACCTCACTCTAGACAACCTTGCATTTTATCCTAATGCGATACAAACTCATCGATTAGTTTATACAACTTTGTCTCATGTTAGAAACATGCAATCCTTGCTCCTACTAAAACCACTAAAGAAAGAAAATTTTAAAGTCAAGCAGAAAATAACAGTTGAAATGGACCATCTATGATAATTTGCAAAATGGGAAGTAGATTACAATTATCCATCTTTGCATAGACATTTATGCACATCATTTGTCTCTCTAAACAATCGAAACCTAGAAGCTTATATCAATGATGTCCTCAATGACTATGATCTAATGGACACTGATATTATGTGTTTACAAGAAACACATTTGAAACAAGAAATATTGAAACAAAATTTCAAAACATTTAATTCGATATCAAGCTGTTATAAATATGGATTCCTCACATGTTTCAAAGAAAACATAAATATTGTTGAGAAAATGCAATTTCAAGAACACAATGTAGAAGCATTAATGACAAATATCATTCTACATGGAATGCCAATTACAATTGTTAATGTTTACGAAACACCCTATGCCACATTGCCCAATATACTAGATATTCTTGAAAAACCATTTTCCAATATATCTATTAGTAAACCAATAATCATCATAGGATATTTCAATGTTAACATGCGTGAACATAACACTAGAAATAAGACAATAAAAGACTATACGCATAGCCATAACCTCCATTTCCTACTAGATACAAATACCTATGTGCACACATCACTCATTTACCATGTATGGTCTAACATAAATAACAAATACAAGATCTACAACCTAGATACTTATTGGTTAGATCATGACACAATCTGTCTCATAATTGACCATGTACATGCATATGAATCACAAAACACATCGAACTCTTTCCATATCTGCAATTAATATCATTTTCTTTCCCCTTTTATTGTCATTGCAACTTAACTATTCATTACTGTTATTTTGCAAGAATCTATTGTATCCATATCCAAATAAATTGCTAATGCAATTTCATTTTCTCTTATAGAGCTAAAATGGATCAAAGTTGCAATGACCAAAAATGCAGAAGGAAACTATTTACATATATTGTTGAAAATATCCATTCACCATATATATATATATAAATATATATATATATATATATATTATATATATATATATATATAATATATATAAATATATATATATATATATATATAATATATATATATAATATATATATATATATATATATATATATACACACGAAATTGGTTTTCATGTTTCCAATATCACTAGTTCCATTTTCCACTCATTATCACTTGCAATGAAAAAAATACCTTGCAACCTTGAGCAGCAAATCAACACAATAATGGAGGAAGAAAAACAACTAACAAAAGAAGAGACAAGGCAAGTTAAGCCATGCCCATCACTTATTTACTTTTGTCACATTGTAATATACACATCAACATTTTTTCTTTGTAATTGACTCTAATTTGATTTATATGTGCACAGTTCAAATGCACCATCGAAAATTCCAATATCAATTGAATAATTAAACATCTGTAAAACTCGAAAATTATTCCATGGTGATGTAATGGTTGTCTAAAGAAAATTTCTTGATAAAACACAAAAAACTCGTCAAATATTGCATGCAGGTCTCACTCATCAGCAGGGATTGATGACAGTCACATTGGTTGTTCCAAACAAACTCATCGAAAAACACAATCAAAAGATCTTACTAGGAAAAGGAATTGCAGTGACAAATTTCCAGATTCTATCAAAAACAAATTATGACCATGGCTAATGTGATCGCATTTTTTTTTCAAACAACACAAGCACTGTAGAAAACATTAGCCCAATTTGTACAGAATACAAATTTGTTCCCAATGCAACAATAAAACAATTACAAGAAAGCATATAAACATTCCCAATAGCAATAGTTGTAGCACTTGTAATAGCAACTCGAAAATTTGGCATTTAATATACATTTCAAATTAAAGATGAAAGTTCTCAAGATGATATGGCCTTGGTAAGTTTCTTTTCCTTACACCATTCACCCATAAGATGTATGAATTTTTATTTATTGTCTTTATGAAATAACAAGATTTATGTTTTTAGTCCTTTATGTCACAGTTGCAACTATTTGAAAACGTGTTGCCTATCTACAATGAAATTGAACAGAGACTGAAAAATGGAGAAATTTCGATTATGCTCTTCAAAAACATAACAAAAAGAAAAGACCTCAAGGAAAAAACATTTCGTACAACACAGGACATATTCATCACAAATTTGAATACTGAAATAGAACAAGATCTCTGAAAACTAATTGAAAGACAAAACCAGGTACATACATATCAAATAATCTAATTATTTTTAATTACAGAATTATTTATTTTCCATTATAGATTTGTTCAATAGTTTTTTTTTTTTCTAGCAGGTGTAAGGAACACTTCTGGTTGCAAATGCATATTGCACACCATTTGAACCTGTGTGTGCACTTTGTAGTTGCCCAATCTCATCAACTCTAATGATAGAAAATATGTCAAAATTTTGCACTAAATGCAAACAAAATACTGTGCTTCTCGTTCTGCATTATATCAGCTTCATTATAAGAACTCCTTATAACAACACATTTCGATGTTGCGTTAGAAATATACTAGTTTTAATGCAGTTGTTGCCAACATTAGGTCAAATGTCTTACCAAGATTATTTGCAAAAAAAACAACAACAATTTATATGTTGCACAATATCCAAGTTGAGGGTATCTTCACTCTAGATGGAGAAAATGAGACTTTAGATACCGACCACAACAACAAGCAAAGAAAACTCAACCATAGTCTCAAATAGAAATTTTATCTTGTATCCCTAGGTAACAATTTCATTATTTGACTTCTAGTGTTTAGTCATATAAGAAAATTCTTAAGTTTTTCATTTATACAAGCATAATAAGCATTTTGTATTATTTCTCTTATTGCAGGGCTAGCCATCATTCAAAAGAAAGAGTCCCTGATGTCACAGAACTTAAGAGCCCAATGTTGAAAGGAAAATGAACATGATAGTGAACAATTTCAACTTTTTTTGTTCCAAACTTGATAAAACAATAGAAATGCTTTTTTTGATACTATGTCAATCAAAATGATTTACCTTTTTTATATGCTTATATTACTACAACAACATTTATAACTTCTTTATTACATATATGTTTTGAAAATTTTCACTTCCAATTTGGTGTCTATAAATAGTAATTATCTGCATTTTCCTGTAATCTATTATGTTTTGTAAACTAAAAAAAACATGTTGCCTATACTCTTATTTTGATTTTTAATGCTAATGTTGAGCTAGGGCCTTCCGCATCTAGGCTTCTAGCCCTTTCTTTGTTTCATTTATTTCCACAGATGCTTGTTATGTTTTTCATGTATTTTGTTAGATCATCTTACTTTATGCTTTTGGAGTAGCTTTGTGACCTCCCACAGGCTCGTGTTGATGATTGTACCTTTTAGTCCCATCCCATTGATAAAATTATATGATCTAATCCTATGTTAGTTGTTGCATCTAAATATAATGACAAAATCCTCTTTCTGGAGAAAATGGCCAAGTTACCCAATGAAAAGAAAATTTATCTATATTCCATTTTTACATAGTTATAGAGATTTCTTTTACACAAATACCTAGATTAAATGTGATAACTGCATGTGGTGTTTTTACACAATAACGCTCCTTGACCAATCCCATAAATTGAAAAAATATAAAATTTAATTATAATGGATAAAAAATATATTTTTTAAATATACAAAAAAATTATATTTGTGATGGTGATACGATTAGGCACTAATGTAAATAACTTTGAAATAACTCATCTGACACAGTATTTTATAAAGTTAATCTTCTTGCCTAATCTTCTACCCTCAATCTAGTTATATGCTCTTATCCAAGTGATTTGTGATTATAAGTTAATATTCTTGCCTGATTTTGTGCCTTCAATCTAGTTATTTCCTCTTATTTCAATGATTTGTGCTTATTTTGTACCTTATCTAGATGAGAAAATTTCTGATTGCAATGAAATTCAAGCATTATACTGGTCAATGTATAGTTAATAGACATTAATTAGTGAGAGTTTTTTAGATTAAATATAATTTTTTGTTATAATGAAATTTACATCAGTAAACTATTCATTAATTCGGTAGATTTTTTGAACATTTTCTCTTATTTAAAAAATGGAAATGGAGAGGGAGAGCCTTTGAACATTTTCTCTAGTTACGAAAAAGAAAATGGCCAAGGGGGATTTTCTTTATGGATTTTTTTTGTTTGAAATGTGCATATTACTTTCACATAAACATTGAGACAATCGTAATTCATGAGCAAAAATATAGTAGAAGTGTTGGAAGTAATCATTATATATATATTATATATATATATAATATATATATATATTATATAGATATATAAGGAAGAATAAGTTATACAGAAGCATATAAATAATATTCACCAAGGAAATTTTAAGTAAGGTCAAATATGCAACAGGGTTGGGAAGAAAAGCGGAGATTTGCAAAAGAATACATGTTACTGTAGAAGTGGTAGGCCAATGGTTTGAAAATTTAGGTTCATAACTTATTTTCAACTTACTTCTTTTAAGTACCTTTTCTAGCGTTTGACTTAACTTATCTGTAAATTGTAGGAATTTACAGCATAACTTCCTTAGATAGAACACCAAAGGAAACCACTCACAAACAGATCCCATATCGATACATTAGTATTCTTGACATGGTTAAAACCCTCAAAGAGAGAAATAGTCCACGGCTTGAGCCAACACGGCCACTTCAGGCAATTTAGTAATGTAAAAGAAACAAAATTTACATAAGCTTCTCTCATGAATGGTCACCTTAAAAATGACCCTCCATGCTCTTTAATTAGAGATCATGGGCCAATCCAGTGTTAATGCATAGATCAAGTGTTGGTAATACCGAGGAGAGAAAGAACCGTCAGATCACTTCATGTCTAGAACATACCGTGACCGTCGAACTGTATGTTACAAAAAGTACATAGAAAAGAAACACATTTTACCTAACTATACAATAGACCAAGTTATACTTAACTATTTCCTGTGTGTTGGAATATCCCAACATAAATACATAGTATTGTTGTACGTATGAAGATGTTTTCTTCCCCTTTCAAAAGTTTGTACTCTGACATGCCTTCCACCAGTTTCCTCCTTACCCATTTGTAATGTAGGATTTTATTTGAGCAAGGAGTTACAAATAGTTTCCTCCTTACCCAATTGTAATGTAGGATTTTATTTGAGCAAGGGGCTACAAATATTTTATGCATTAAATTGAATCTATTAGTATTGAATACTACTATAAATTTTTTTCATAAATTTGACTTTAAATTATCACATGTTAAGCTTTAATATAATGTTAACACAAATATATTATCACATGTTAAGTTTTAATATAATCTTAATTGATAGCAATATATAGCAAAGATCATTATGCATTGAGTTAGGTAACAATTAATGTTGTATGTGGGTATGTTATTTAGAACATATCCTAGTGAGTTTTATACTGTTTGTGGTTTTTTTAAAATATCATGCTAAAGGTTGTCTTCAAGGTTGGTGTCAATGTCTAAACAATTATTGTGTTATATATTTTTACACATAATATATTGCTTTTTACACATAACATATTGTTGTAGTTGAAGTAACTTTGGTCTTTCTTGGGATATTGGTGAAAAAAAAATCAAATTGCTAAATTTATTATTTTAAGTTGTGAAATGTCTCTACTGTAATAACGTATTGTTAAGTGAAAAAAAACATAACGTGGAATGTTCTTATTACTTAACATCACGTGTGGTAATAATGTATTCTTAAGTGAAAAAACCATAAACTAATTTTTTTTTAAATATAATGGAATGTTCTTATTGCTTAACTTCACGTGTTGTAATAATGTATTCTTAAGTGAAAGAAACATAACCTGATTTTTTTAAAATATAAAACATGATGATATTTTACATTCTTAGTTTAAATATAGATAAATTAAAGTGAAAAACTATGAAGATTTAGCAAAATGGAATCCTATATAAGTGCATGCAAAAACAGACGAAAACTAGAAGAACAAATGGTAAATTGGAAAACAAGCAATTGAAAAAAATCAAGTATAATTAAGTATATAGAATCAAAATCTACAACATTGTCTTATATTTTTCTTAAATTAGAAACACGTATTTAGGAATATTGTTTTATAACTTTAAAAATCACCCTTCACAAGTAATGGTTAATTAAAAAAAAAAATTGTCATTTGATGATCACAATAAGCCATGAACTACAATTTCACTATCAAATTCCACCCTTCATGGAGATATGATTTGACTTATGAAAGGGACAATATCTATCGAGCATGTAGAGTTTTTACTCATAAAGTTAAAGAATTTTACAATCAATTTGAACTCTTTTTTACATGGACTGCAATTTCACTATCAAATTCCACCATTCATGGAGATATTAATTTGACTGATGGAAGTGACAATATCTATCCAGAATGTAGAGTTTTTACTCATAAAGTTTGATGCAGGAGCATCCAGCTAGGGCGCCATGACCGGGTGATGTCTCTGCGAGGTTGGAAAGTTGATTTAGCATTTGGATTGTCTTTCATGTTTAGTTTATTAGAGCAGGAGGTAGGATTTTGTTTTTTTCTTTCAATTGCTATATTAGTCAAAAGTTAGTTGGTTGATTAGGGTTGTTAAGTATCTGCCCTTAATAAATAGCAGATTAGTAATTGTTCTGTCAACTTAAAAAGGAAAAGACAAAAAATTATTGAAAATAATACTGAGAGGGGGGGTGAATCAGTATTATCTAGTCCTTTTAACAATTCTTCCTTATTTATACTTTGAATTATTTTTGCATATCAGTACCATAAAACAATGAGCATGAACAAGAAAAACAGACATTCACATCAAAGAACACCAGATATAAGGTGGAAACCCAATGTGGGTGAAAACCACCTGCTGCAATATGTCTCTATCTTCTTTCAAATTAGAAACTCCTTTTACAATGGTCTTGTACTGGTGCAGTCCTTTACCAGTACGCAGGCTGCAACCTGCAGAGAGCTACAACGCTCTCTCGTTTTCCAGTCTCTCCTGGAAGGGAGCTACAACCCCCTACTTCTTTTCTTTCAAGGACCACTTTTCATAAATTTTCAAACTGGATCCATAAATGATCATCAAGTACCAGTAAGTCACCCAGATAACCAGATCCACAATAACAGAAAACTAAACCCAGAACACCTTCTGCGGCGTCTCCTTCGGCGCCTTCTGTGGCGTCTCCTGCGGCACCTTCTGCGGCGTCTCCTGTGGCGCCTTCTGCGGCGTTTCCTGTGGCGCCTTTTGTGGCGTCTCCTGCGGCGCCTCCTGCGGCGTCTCCTGCGGTGCCTCCTGCAGCGTCTCCTGCAGCGTCTCCTATGGCGCCTCCTACGGCGTCTTCTGCGGCGTCTCCATCTCCTGTGGCGCCTTCTGTGGCGTCTCCTGCGGCGCCTCCTACGGCGTCTCCTATGGCGCCTTCTGAGGCGTCTCCTGCGGCACCTCTGCACTTCCGCAGCTGCAGCGCTCGAGAGATCACCCTTCACAGATTCGCTTTCCACTTCACTTTCATATAGATCGAGCTTTTGAAACAATAACCCAATATTTCAGATCTTAAGATATTCAACCCAAAAGCATACACAAGCCAAATGATCTCCTTTGCTTTATATAGGCAAGCTCTTCCTCAAATCATGGACCAATACCACGGGCCAAAACCATAACAAACCAATACCATCAACTCAATACTAGGGATCAACACGTCTGTCGAGATGCCATGGTCCAAAAACCATAGGTTCAAATTCCAAGGACTAACTACCATGGACCAAAGGTAAGTTTTCCCACATGAAATAAACTTTTCTCTGCATAAAATTCCGTGAACTTTTCTCCACATGAAATAAACTTTTATAAACTTTTCTCTGCATAAAATTCCGTGAACTTTTCTCCTGCATACTTCTTAATTCTCATCATATTGAGAGCCATGCGATGGGTGTTGCCATCAAGTACAACGTCTGTAACATATAACCATACCAGAAACATAATGCCAACAGTAATATGATTGTATCTAGAGCTATTATAGATGAAAATGAATCTGTGAGTATCCTTTCCTCCACTGCTTGGCAAGCGCTCGGTTCACTGCCACTTGTGCCAGCTACCCAGAATCTATTGGCTTTTAACAAAGGAACTAGTCAACCATTAGGGATCCTTCCTCAGTTGCCTATTAATTTGGGAGGAAAAATCATTTATTTGAATGTGATGGTAGTCCCAGTCCCTTTATATTATAATTTACTACTTGGGCACGACTATGTTTATGACATGGGAGCTATTGTTTCAACACTCTTTTGAGTGATTTGTTTCCCGCATGAAGCAAAATTGTCATCGTTGACCATCTTTCATTTCCTAGTCCAAATATGGCTTCCAGTCAACCATCTTCCCTAAATTTTCCTTTTGTACCAATGGTATCATCCCCGCCACAAGTTAATTATGTGGCAACTGTTTCCATACCTACATCAACTAATGATCAATTCAATGATGTTGTACATTATGTACTGGGAGCATTGGAACCAGATCTCTCTAATGGAGTCCTTGCTATGGATCCCTTCCAAAGCATTGTTCTCCCATCTGATGAGAACCTATTGGAAGTCATCACTTCTTATGAGTCGTGATCAAGGAATATATGGATAGTTCCTTGTCTTTTGTCAACCTTGTTAAAAAATGAAACCAAGGATATGAGGATAGTTCCTAGTCTTGTGTCAACCTCGTTAAAAAATGAAACAAGGAGTATGAGCATAGTTCCTTGTCTTATGTCAACCTCGTTAAAAAATGAAACAAGGAGTATGAACATAGTTCCTTGTCTTGTGTCAAGCTCATTAAAAAATGAAACACGGAATCTAAGAAGAGTTCTTTGTCTTGTGTCAAGCTCATTAAAAAAATGAAACAAGGTCCCCTAGAGCAAATTTCCAATTTGAGTCTTTGACTAGATCTCGTAAAATCCCAGTCAATTCTTTCACTTGATCTCATATATGAACCTTCATTCCATCCACTTCATAGCCACGAGTATTCTACTTATGTGAATGTAATGAATCTTTGGGGGCATGCATCTAGTGGTAAAGTTAAGTTTCCCTATAGGTTATGTGAAGGGAATCACCCATTCACCTTTTTCCCTATCTGGAAAAAGTTAAAAAGGTGTTGGATAATCGTCCTGCTTCACCGTAGTGACTTCCATTTGGTTACAGGAGACTCTCCCTTTCATCATGTTTGGGGCATGTAAACTAATCTCAAGCATAGTTCTTCATTTCAAGCTTGTGTAAAAATGAAACTGAATTCAATCATAGTTCTTTGTTTTAGGCTTGTATAAAAATGTAACTGAGTTCAAGCATAGTTTTTCATTTCATGCTTGTGTAAACATGAAACTGAATCCAAGCATAGTTCCCTATGGTTCAAGCTTGTGTAAAAATGAACCCATTTCCATTTTTAATCCTCGTGATTTCCATTCTATCAACATTTTTCATCAGATGAGCCTTCGTTGTTTTCATCCCTTTGGTCGATCATATGCTTTCACTTGTTTGTTTTACCCTTTTTGAGGAACAGCTGCAATGAGTGATCTTATTAGCCAGCCTCTTCACGTAAATCAACATGTTTTGAGAAGTTCCAACATCACCAAAACCAATTTCTATCCTACACACCACTCATTCCTCAAAATGGAGTCCTCTTTAAGCTCTTTTTATACTCTCTAAACATGAAAAGATTGTCAAGTGCTTGTCCTTTCCTGCTTGTTAACAGATTGGAAATGACATCTCTCTTGTATTATTTTATGCTTTTTCAGGCTTGAGAGATTAATTTATGAAAAAGAACTTGTGGGGTTTTATTTTTGTCGCTTTTCAAACTCTCTAAACATGAAAATGACTAAGTTATCTTTGTTGTTAAACTCGTTAAAAAATCAAATAGTGACAAACTTGTCCATCTAGACAAGACCGAGTTTCACCTTCACTAGACTCGTTAGAACATCAAATAGCGATGGATTCACTCGAAGGGTGGAATTATACAACAAGCATATGTTATCCTCCTCAATCTTAATAAAAATAAAGAGGTATTGGTCAGCAATGACTAGGGAAAATGGGAAAAAGGGGAAACCACTTTATGGTAGTAGGTCGCTCTTGAACATGACACTTTCACTTCATCACCATGACTATTTGGGTTGGGTTATTAGCTTGATGATTATCATACCATTGGTCTATCATACCATCCATCACTTTGTTTTGGGTCAATGCTACCAATTCATTTCATTTTCGCCAACATGTTCAAGAGAAGTCATTCAGTCAAAATTCATCCTTTGCAATACCATAAACCTTCATATTCATGACCGCCATTCCTGAACCTTGTATCATCAGTCAAACTCCATCTCTAAAATCACTACACTAATTTTGTGTCATTGGTGTGGGATACATCAAGGCCCTCCTAAAATGAGTCACTTCTTGTCGACGTCAGTACATTATCCAAGAAGTTGACTTAGAAAGACCCTTCCATTACCTTGAGGCTTGCATGCATCAATGGTCGCTTTCTCACTTCTAGTGATAGGTTAACATCAATGACCTTCGACCGAAATACTTTGTATCGTGTTCGACATCAAATCATCCATTCACACCATGCAAAATGTATTTCAGTACCTTGAGGATCATTATCATTATCGATGATTTCTCTCGCATCTGTTAACATCTTACATCATTGGCTGGTAATCAGATGGTGTCTTCCCATGTTTGACTTCAGATCACATATTCACATGGTTAGTCTCATACATGATTGAACGATTGAATGAGATAGAAGACCTTGGATCTAGTTTCACCCATAAGGGTTGTGATGTCAGGAGTACTAAATCATATGTACAATGGCTTTACATTGATGGTCATTCCGATCATGGGTCTATATCTGTAGATGATTGTTTATGTACATGTAATGAGAGTTTACAAGCTAAGCATGGGTATGCCTTCCCTCAACGATTCATGTAAAAATCAAATATCATGGTACATGTATTGTAATTGATGCAGGTCACCTTCCACTTCAATACCTGCCCATCACATCGTAAAGCATTTCATTCGACATTGGAATTTTTTTGACTTCATATTTAGGGGGTAGTTGTTACGGATCCATTTGGGCACATCAATCCCATCATTCAGATTAGTGTTTTAGGGCTCATCAAACCCTAATTTTAGTTGCTACATTCCCTAAAAAATTCACCCCTTTGAATGCCTCCTTCCCAGATATTTTCATGACTTAAAGACATACAGAAATAGCCTCTAGATGGACCAGCGCAGGTAGGCCCATGTAAGGGTATGCTGCAGAGCAATTAAGTCCATGCTAGAGTGTTATGTAGAGAACTTAGGCTTCCTTTCATCTGCGTTGGGCGAGATTGAGTGAAATTCACATAGGGTTTGGGGAATATTCTTATCTTTTGGAATCATCTAGAAGGTTACCTCTCTTATCAACTCCTATTAGCTCAAAAATGGTTGAGGAATGAGTTAAGGTGCATCCTATCCTCTCATCCCTTCCTCCATGGAAATAATTCTAAGTATGGAAGGTCATTCAATGCCACCATTTTTTACAAAACCTCCTTCATTTTCCTATAAATCGACCACTCATCAAAGTGATCAGGGGCTGGATTATGTTGAATTGTAAGGAGATAATGCTGTTGTGAGACTCGGCTTTGAAGAAAGTATTGTAATGCTACAGGTTTGTCATGATTTTGATGTGATGTGGATGGGATCCAAGCTATAGGAATGGCTTTGAATTAGACACAAATGGTTGTAGTTCCTTCTTCTATTCAATAAAGTGTTTGAACCTTTCTCCCATATGTTTGTATTGTTTTATAATGCTTATATGTGTGAAATGTATATGATTCCATTCACTTATATTCAATATATCTTTTGCTTTGATCAATTCTTTGTTTTCTATTGTGTTTACAGGTACTTCTCAAGTGTATTGAGTACAAGAAGGAGTGATAAGATCGATACAAAGGAGACGAGAGGAAAGCGGAATTACAAGTAGGTCTTCTCATATAAAACTTTTTACTGATAGTGAGAATATTTGACATCCCAGGTGGCCGGAATATGGTTTCTCATGAAACTCTCTCATTATAATCTTCTTTAGATCAACACTATTTGGTATGTAGATTATATTCTTGAATCTAATTGTGCCATTACTTGTGAAATGATAATCCTCAGCCCCACCTTCTTACTGCAACCTTTCCTTCACTTACTAATATTTTACATCACGTTGTCTTGCATTTTTTACCCTTTCCATCAGGTCCACTTCTTAAGAGCTTATAATTGTTAGATGATTCAATTGAATCCTTCTACTGAGTGCATCAAAAAACTTATTTTATTTGCCTTCCATATCCCAAATTTAAAATTCAAACTCACTATGTGTATCCATCCACCTAGCCTATCTTGAAATCACCTTAGGTTGGTTAAATAAATATTTGAGTCCACTACGGTCTGTCGTGACTGTGAATCTCTTGTCAAGGAGATAATTCCTCCACATCTTCAATGCATGAATAATGGAAACTAATTCTAGATCATGAATCACATAATTCACCTCATTCTCATTTAATTTATGTGACTCATACAAAACCACTTTACATTCATACATCAAGATTCCACCAAGTCCTTCCTTAAAGGCCTCTGTGTATACCAAAAAATATTTATCCAGGTCTATAATCCTCAACATGGGTGCATTAGTTATCAAGTGTTTCAACTACTTGAATCTTGTTGCACATTCAGTTGTCCACTTGAAATTTTTTTCTTTCCTTTGCAAGGATGTAATGGGGTGGCCAATCTTGGAGAATTTTTTGATGAATCTCTTGTAGTAGCATTCTTGTCCCATGAATGATCTAACCTCGTTTATATTCTTCAATGCTGGACACTCCATGATGGCCTTTATATTTTCTGGATCAATTCATATCCCCTCCTTGCAGAAAATATGCCATAAGTAATGTATCTGTGGTTTAAAGAATTCACATTTGCTAATATTTTCATAAAGCTTGTGTTCTCCTAGAAATTGTAATACTGTAGTTAGGTTTTTTACATGCTCTTTATCATTTCTTGAATACACTAGTATGTCATCAACAAAAACAATGACAATTTTTTCCAAATAAGGACACAACGCACTATTCATTAGACACATGAAAGTAATAGGGGCATTAGTAAGCCCAAAAGGCACCACTACAAACTCACAGTGATTGTACCTTGTTTGGAAAGTAATTTTATGAATCTCTTCTTCTTTGATATGCACTTGATGATATCCGGACCTCAAATCAATCTTGGAGAAGATTGTTTCTCCTCTTAGTTGATCAAATAAATCATGAATCTATGGTAACAAATATCGATTCTTAATGATTACTTTGTTTAATTGTTTGTAATCAATTTAGAGTTGAAGCGTCCCATCCTTCTTCTTCACAAATAATATTGGATCTCCCCAAGGTGAAACACTTGTCCATATGTATCATTTATCAATCATCTCTTTTAGCTGCAATTTTAACTCAAATGGCTTCAGTCAACTCATCCGGTACGGTGCTTTGGATGTTTGTGCTACCCCTAAAACCAATTAAATAGAGAAATCAATTTCCCTTTGAGGAGAAAACCTAGTTATATCTATGGGGAATACATCCTCATATTGCTACAACACTAGAATTTTTTCAGTATTTTGATTTCTCCTTTCCCAACATTGTTCTTAGCTTCCTTATCATTTGTTATTTGCACAAAAAATAATTTACATCCATTCTGGAAATTGCATTTATCTTTCATTTTAATGATTAGTCTAACTGATATTTGTTTTTGCTTGCCTTGTAATGTTTGTCTTTCCCCAACATCATCTAAGCATTCAATTGCTTTTTTAAAAAATACACTTTGGTTCTGTGCATGTACAACCAGTCCATGCAAAATAATATGTTATACTCACCTAATGAAAGAAAATTTAAATATGTTATTGTAGTTATTCCACTAAGTTCAAATACACACTATTTCACTGAGTGACTAATTTTCCTCTTCATTCACATTTCCAATTGAACTGACCATGGTTCTGTGTATCATTCCTTAGTAAATTACATATTTCCACAACTTGTGGGCTAGCATAGTTGTAATAATAACCAAGGTCAATTAAAATGGAAATAAATTGATCATACAACTTACCTTCCATCTAAATGATGGACGCTTGGTGGTCTGCCTTCCGATTGTCCACAACTTCTTAAATTCTGGGCAAGCTTTGAGCCATTTCCCCCCATTGTGCAAGCTTCCTAGGCACTATAAATATTAGGCCTTGTGTTCCTTTGATGTGGGAAGTCCCTTTTACGGTGGTTTTCAACACACATACAACATTTCATTTGCTCTTTTGTCTCAGTTGTGCATTGTTCTAATGTCGACTGGTGCACATTATCTTTGGAAATCAGACCACTTTTTGGCTAAAAACCAATTTACTTTGGATGGGAGTCCGCCTTCCTTTCTTTCCATGGTTTTCTTAGGCTATTTATTTTTATTTCCAACATTTCCCTTTACTCTCTAGTCATTTTTATCTTGGGCCCTCGCTTTGCTTGGTCATAACAATGTTTCAATTTCTTAATGGCATCATTTAGGATATGAGGTTCTAGATGTTAAATTCATTCTTTTAACATCATCAGAAACCCACTAATGAACCATTGAATATTGTCCTTCCCATCTCTAAGATACGACACATATCTTAACCATTCTAGAAAACTGGTGACATACTTTTCAATCGTCATTTATCCCATAGTGAACTCATATAATTATTTTGCTCTGTTGTCATAGTATCACTCTAATAAATACTGATTTTTTAAGAGCTTCTCAATATCACACAAAGTGAGCTTCCCTTTAGTGATAAATATGACATTTTTTAGATCTCCACACCATATGTATGCTTTTCCTTTCAAGTTGTAAGTGGAAATATTGGATTTCATGTTTTCAGAATAATCATCGATCATGAAGAATTTCTTCATACCCAACACCCAAACTTCTGCACATTCAACCTTCCTCATGTCTCCATCAAATGTGGGTGGCTTGGATTTCTTAAATTCCTCGACCATATAATATTTTTCTTGTCTATTCTGATGATGTTGGTGATGTTGGTGCCTCTTGGTAGTAGAGCTGGAATATCTACTAGATTGGTACACATAAGTGCTAGTTCTTCCTCCCAGGTTCCTTAGGGGTACACTTCCCTTCACTTTGTCTTCACTCTCCAACCTATGCCTCTTATTGGACCTCCTACCATCTTCTCCTTTCTTTTCTCTTCTAATTCTTGAAGGCTTATCTTTCCTCTACGACTAGTTCTCAGCTCATTTTGCTTATGTCATTGTAAGTACAAGAGGGTTTTCAATATGACTATATTGATTCCAACTTTCTTCTCCTGAGCTCTTACCATTCTTTCATTGTATTCCTTAAAACTTATGACCTAAACCCTTAGAATCCTCAAGGTATTCGTCCAAGAAAGAGATTTTATCCCTCCCCCTTGGCCAACTGATCTTTCTTCTTCATTTTTCCTTACTCCTTCATGCCTGTGAGATTTGCAGTCAGAACTGTATTCTACCATCTTATTGATAATTTCTTGGTCATCAAGATTTATAGTGCACCACCCTTTTTTATTCTGGGTGATACTCATCTGATGTTATCTTACATTATGTGCTTCCATTCACACATAATTGTTAGACACAGTCATATAAGTAAATAACAAAAATTCATTTCCATGATCTTGCTTTTGTATAATTGATGTGGCAAACCTTGGCTGTAACAAAGAATCCATATCAGTGTACTAATTTTATTCAATCATCAAATTATTGATACATGAGCCTACATAGTCCACAAAATGTACATTTGTCAACATAGACATTAGCTCATCAATCACAATGAAATATGCCAATTGTTAGTCCATGCCACATAGGTAGATCACATAGTAACTATGTAAGTCAAATAATCATAGATCGACCTTTAACACCTAAACATTTGTTTAGTTAATTTCTAAAAACTCAATATGAAACCCTTTGTAGAAATCATGCCTTCATTTTCCCATGATAGAGCCCATCCATTCCACGTGTTGAACCCAAATGCTCTGAAACCAATCTGTAATAACCCCCTCCTAGTCCTCATCATAACCCCAATTAAGAGGGGGTGGTTACTATGCTAAACCATGATCCAAGGTGTCTTTATGGAAATGGGGTCCCAACTTTTCAATTTTTTAGACTCAATTGAAGCTTTATTTTGGCATCGTCATTGTGTTCATCTTATCAATATGATTTTGGTGATAGATAATTTTCCTTCAATCTGACCTCTAGATCGAAAGATGTGACCATTATAATCTGGTGAATTAAGGGACACCATATCATTGTCATGGCCACGTAGCCATAGCCCCCTGGCTAACCCCCAATGCCACATGTAAATTAGTTATTAGTTGTTGAACCATTCATGGGTTTGGGTCCCACACCTCACACTATGTAATAAAATGCAACCTATATGTATATAAATATATGGTTCCTCCAACCAATGCAATGATTTGTTAATTTTCAACACACTTATGTCTCCCACGCTCCATTACCCTACCAAGAAAATTGTGTGTGCTTGAAGATTGTTGTATGGTTGAGCCTTTTGGGCTGACCCATTGTGGGTATGGTCATTTGCATCAATGACTTGGAAGCTAGGCTCGCATGTATTCCACAACAACTTGAGCTTACATCACCCCACTCGATTTTTTGTTCATGCCTCTCTATACTCCTAAGGAGTTATCCTTTGGGATTTCCTACTCATGCGAGCCCTCATCTTGGTACTTCCAATGCCTTTTGATTGGTTCTCACTGGCATCAAGCTAATGGTCATGCCAACCTAGCCCAACCTTTGTTATCCCATCTCTTCCCTTTTGCACAATATTCTAAGGGATTCTAGGATGCGGCACCTCTAGTCTTACATCATCTTGGGCCCTCTCCCAAACATTTATCTCCTCCACCACTCAATTTTGGATGCTTGTTCCATTAGTGTTACATTAGTTGGCCTATGCAGTCTTGTGGTTAGTGTTCTACCTTGAAGCTAACCCTTACTCAACCTTATAGAATTTTGTCATGACCATAGAGAGGTTAACGTTAAGGGAATGAAATAAGGCTTCTACCTAAGCTATTTACAAAGTATTTACACCCATGACATGGCTATGTTGGCTATACATGAAACTTGTGTCATTGATGCTATATATATGTTCTTGAATCCAGTTGTTTTCATAGGGATTCACCCCTTTCCCTATATATAATGAATAATAGGACTGAGTGTGATTTCACCACATAGTGTTGAACCTGGTGGTTTCATAAGAGGTTCTACCACTTGAATTATCACCATAATGGGTTAAATGAAGTGCTTTAGCACCCTTTACCAAAATCAAAAGACTTAGCCAATATCCTCAATTGCAACTTAAGCTCACAACCATACTACTAACAGCCTTACATGTGGCATACATTCAGTGTTGACACAGTGTATGTTAATCACCAATTCCATCAGTCTATTAGGAATACACAAAGGCTTAATCAACCCTTTGATAGGAAATCACTATATTTCATATCTACACCACATGTAGAGAGCTTCAAAAATTCCTTTAAGAAATTATACAAGGGTCTGAGTGTCCAAAACACCCAATCCTCTTAACAAATGATCCCTACACTCACATGCATGTATTTACCTACAAAAATTTGCATGAACGAACCTAAGTACCAATGCATACAATAAGAACCATCAATCAGAACCTTTTATCCTTCAAGCTCGAGAAAACAAACCATCCCTCATGCAATAGCATTAAGTAAAACATTTTTATTTAAATTCATATAACAAGGCATTGACGTGGAACCATAGTACTAAAGAAACATGCTTCAAAACTTTAAATATTTCAAGCACAAGAAGATCAACTATTTTTCTTATAAACAACATCAATATGAGAATTTATATTCAAATCCCATACCTGGGATCATTGATGTAAAGCCATAGTTACGAGTAACATGCATCAAACACCATTTCCTCTCTATTACAATAAACCATGAACTAATCATACACAAGTGTAACGTCAACTTGATAGTCCCAAGATAATTCAAAAGCAAGGAATGTATCACTAAAGTTTTGAAGAAGAACCTCATATAAAACACCAAGTCATTAAGAATAAAAGGAGAGGAAATACTTCATATTCCACATTGCAACAACACCATGCAATGCAAGCTTGAAGTCAATTTTATTACAATAAGAAAGAAGAAATATCATACTAAATAATTTAATGCTTAGCCATTATTCTCAAACCCTATCACATCACCTTTAAAACAATAACACAACACACTAGTAAATTATGTAAATACGAGCTACACAACCATGTCTCATGTACTAATGAAAGCATTTCAAACTAGAAATACAAGGTTCATTCATTAACATAGGAAATACATGAGAAACACTTACCTTATGAGTTATGGGAAACTAAGCTTGGGAATATGACTCTCCACCCAACCATAGATATTTGTAGCTAGTCCTAACTTATAGCTATCACCCCTAAGCTAGGTTCCAGAGACTGAGGGTATTTTTATTAAAGGATTGAAAACAATATTTGTTTACTTCATGGACTCTAGAGGCCTCTCCACCTACACAGTACCACTGAGTTGCAAGCAACAAAAGCACATGGAACTTATATACTCAGTGTCTCCACCCAACTTGGAGACTCCATAACATAGTAAAATAAAACATATGACACGGAAGTCATCTAGAAATTCCCCAGGACTTTTTCTTGGAATAATTCCTCCACTTCAGCCCTTTGGGATTTGCTGAGAATCAACATCTCCACCCTCTTCCTATTGGGGACTCAAGAAGAAATTTTTTCCTCACTTGGAAGTGATTTCCTCCCTAACTCCTTGCCAACTGAAGGTGGTATCTTCCCTTATTGTTGCTCTCTTTCTTGGTTAATTTTGATGTGTTTTCTCTACTCTTTCTCTACTCAAAGTGGTGCTCCACCCCCGTATGCCTCTCAATATTTTGTTCACTTCTAATGTGCTATCTATCTCCCTATTTTCTCGATACTCTCTTCTTTATTGCATTCCCCTCCTTGTTTCTCTCCCACTCCCTGTGTAGACCTCATACTAACTAAATGCTCATCCTCTTTCCATGTCCCAATATCTCAAGGCAAGTATGGGCGTCATCTGTTTTTGCAGCTCCATAAATTTAGAGGAGCACCAGGCCATTAAAGGACAAAAACCATCCTTCAATGGCTATAACATAACTCAAATTTTTCCTACAACAAGAAAACTAAGCATCCCAATAAATTTACCTCCTTAGCCTCTAGAATCCATGTCCCTTAAATTAGCCAATAGTTATTTTATGAAAATATTTACATTGAAAAAATGAGGTTAAGCAAAGTGGGTTGTTACAACTGGAAATCCCATCGACGATACCTCTTGCTTTGTCCCTAGTTTTGCGGCCACGCTTCACTAAAGAAACCATTAATTCATTGGAGACATAGGTAGCCTATATTCCTATTTTTCCTCTGGGAGTTTGTTGGCCCTCTATTTGTTTATCCCATTTGTCATCAATTTCCTATCTACACATACCTTGGATATCCTACAAAAAGAGTTATACACCTAGTTTATACTTATGTAAGGTGATGTTGGGGATTTCAATATGCCAAATGCATTTGGAGACCCTTTTCATTCACAGGCTTATCCCTATAATTCTGTTGCTCTCTAACATGTTCAAAAATTGGTGATACCACTAGACCTTTGGTGCAGTCATCGTTCATAGGTTCAGCCTTGTAACTTAGTCGTTATCTAACATGTTCAAAAATTGTTGTTACTACTAGACTTATGGTGCAGTCACAACTTATTTTTTCCACCATTCCTTTTAAACCCTATTAATAAGAAGCATTCAAAGATTGAATTTGGGTTGGGGATTGTATGTCAGGTAGAAAAATTTTACTACCATATTTTGTTGAGAAATCTTAGAATCCTTGAAGGTAAAGGAGGATAGGATTAAGCCTCGCCTTGAGGTACTCAAATCTTGAAGATCAGTGCAACCTTTAAAGATTTCTCCTAGTTCGGGTTAAGCCTTTAGCTATGCCACATTAATTTCGCTAACAAGTATGTGAATGCAGAATTGATGCAATAAAAGACAATAGAAAATAGAGTGGTAAGCATGTTCATCTTGACATGATAGTATATTTAATCCTGGATTGTATGACACTTCACCATATATTTCTTGGGGAGACTAGAATCCTTCATAATCTCTCAAAAGTATATGTGATCTAAAATAATTTAAATGTTGTAATTTGGCTAGAGGGTGGAGGGTGTCAACTCTCTGGAGACTCAGTGCTAGCCATGAAATACCTATGAAAGTCCCTCACTCACATTCTAGAATTCATCTTGAGGGTGTTTGGGCTACAAGAAACACCATCGTGCAACCCAATCTATGGCTGGCCAGAGAGTTGTAGTCCTTGAATCAGTTTCCTATTCTTAATTTGAGATAAGTATTCCTCATGTTGATTTGTATAATGAATTCGAGGTGATGCATGTTATGATTGTTTAGATGGTTGGGGATACTAATACATTGCTTGAATAATGAGGAATGCGATGGAATTCATAGTTGATGAGATACCTAAACATAAAATAATCACAACATTATTTATAAAGATGTAAATGGCACAAACATATTGATAACATAAGAGGTAATTGGAGGAGCTCGCATATTGACATAGAGTAGGACTTTGGTGATTTTCTACTTCCTTCGCCGACCGGTTATTTTATGTTTCATATTTAAGGGGGTTCGACAGCTGGAACCCTAGAAACCACGACCCCCTCTTCCTCTTTGTGGCCAGTGCTTGGGTTCAAAGTTGTTTTCCTAGGTGCAGTCATCTATTCACTGGTTGTTGTCATTAGTGGGTCGTCGCCCAACATTCACTCGTATGCTACTCTCTAGTGTGGTTCATTTTGGGGTTTTTTGTCTTGTTGTTTTTCTTGCTAGGGTGCATATGGGGATTTGAGGGAGAAAGCATGTTTGTGATGCTATCTTACTAAAAATTCCCTTGTTTCGTGCCTCTTTTCATGTTGGTATTTATTTGTCATGGTCATTTGGTGATCCTCTGTGTCATTTCCTACCTGGGTGATTTTGTTGTGGGTTTTTATTACGTGACTGTTGATTTCTCATGGAGGCATCTAGGCTTGTTTTATTGGGGCTTACTAGGTGGTTTGTGCCCAGTTGACATGTATGGATGTTGTTTTAGCACTATATTTTTGGTGGAACCTTTAGGGTTTTTATATTTTTGGCTTGTGCACCCATTTTTGTTTTCTTGGTTGGAATTTTGGCTATTTTACCACACATACTAGCCTCATGTGGGATCAGGGTAGATTTTGGGGAATGCACTTCAAGTTCATAAACAAAATGCTTCTTTTTTTTTTGAGTTTATGCATCAAAATACTTTTTTTTTAGGAAAAAAAACATAATAGGTCATCAGGAATTTGTTTTTTAGTTATATAAATTTAACCCTTCAGTAGATAGACACATTTTCTCAAGGCTTATGAAGTATCTCTTAAATGCCTCAAAGAGAAGTCCCTAAACAGTCTTAGTGAGGCAAATTTTCTTCAAGAAAATCAAAAAGTGTGTTGCATAAATAACAAACCTATATTTTATTTGTGTCTCTAGAGAGGTTGACATGAATTTGCATGCAAATATCTTTTTATGTTACTGATATGAGATGAAATATTTTAAAAGTTTAAATTGTGTATATAACAGTATGGTCTACCCTGCAACCACTATGAAGCTTGTTTATTTTTCTATGTTGAAAATATCATTGTAATTCATTCATTTATATATATTAAAGACAAATATTTATTTTGATGATATGGAAGTTTCATTTTTTAATGTTGAATGTTGAAGATCAAGAAAATAAACCAAAAGCAGCAATAGAGTAAATTGAAAAATAGTGCATGGATTTTAGACATCAACTTCAATAATTGGAACTAAAGTAAAAAAATATTTGAAGAATGAGAAGAGAGGTAATCTTCCTCTATCCCTGTTTATCTACTTGACACCAATGCTCAGGACTTTTTCCTTCGACCACATTAGTTTCTTTCACTTTCCAAGTCTCTCTTATGTTTGATTGCTAATAGTAATCATAATGGAGACCCACATGTGAAGGTAAAATTTGTATGAGACAATAATTTTATTTTCAGTAGTGTTTCAAATATTATAGAGAATTGCGTGTGAATTATATTTGAAAGATTATTCCTGCATCTTATGCTTTGTTAACTAGCTGACATTTTACAAAGTGCAGGAAAATGCATCTCCATTTCAAACACCTAGACCTATATTTGAAAACTAGCTTATTCATAGGTTAATTGGACAATTTAGTTTGGGCCATATCATAGCTATCTTACACTACTACAATTCAATAATTAATATTGTGATTTGTTTTTGGTAGTGTCTTTTGCGATTTTATGGATTAGATTCCTTCTTAGAATAAGAAGGTGACTCTTCTTGGAAAGGGAAGGTGACTCTTGGGATTTGGTTTTAAGAAGTATTTCTAGTCATGATATGATTTCTATTCAGATCAGCAGCCAAAAACATAACCATTCTCAGGTGTGGAGATTAATTATCTTCTTGATTCAGAGGTCTCAGCTTTGTTGGACCCTAGTTTCTAAATGAGGTGAAAACATCACTTGTATTATAGCTACTATGGGGGTATAGTGGGTGTGATGGATACTTTTAAAGAGCCCCTCCCTGGTGGGGGTTTGGTGGTAGCACCCCTGAAGCTAAAAATAGATGAAAAACTACCTTGTAAAATATTGTAATTTTGTAGTCAACCTGGGTCATTCAATAGGCAAATGATATTACGATAGAAGTTATGCTAATTTAGGGATTTTTCCCTATAAGGAAACCCTTAGTTTATATGAGGGAATTTTATTGTGGTTGTGTATGATTATTCTGAGAGATAGATAGAGAGGAGGTTGGGTGAGAGCAGAGAGGAAATTACAACGGATTTGTTGTCGGTTGTATCTCTTTATTTTGCTAGATAATATAAAAGGAAGGACTAACTATTTCTCTATGGACGTAGCCCAAATTGGGTGAACCACATATATTTATGTCTCTCTTATTTTATGTGTTTCTATATTTGTTTTTTCACAATATTTTTTGTATTTCATTGCTTCGTTATTTAATTTCTAACAAACAACTTCCTAGAGTGTTGGCCTTCATGTAGTAAAAATCAATATCTAGGTGAATAGATAGCTCCATGCAAATACCCCCTATGCCATATCTCATAAGCCCTCTGATGCCAAACAAATAGAGTGTTAGAGGTAAATTGTTCATTATGGTTGGTTATAAGTGGTAGAGTTTGACACATAACTTGTTCATTAAGAATTGCTTTATTTATTAAATGTGTTATTAATTTTCTAGAAATAATGGGCACCTCCTAAGTTTATGATTCTGAAACTAATTGACAATTGTGTCCAAAGTTTGTCACCTTATGAAAATTAGACCACTTACATTATAAATGTTTGATACCAATGGGAAAGTAGCAATGTATTGATGTATTGTGTAGATATACCAAAGAAATAATAAGCAAAATTAATGGAGTAGTATCCTTCATTCAATCATACCATAGAACAAATATCCCTCACGGGATGAAGCATTTCCTTCAAGATCGATTCTTATTCAAGGTAAAATATTTCTATATATGATGTCTAAAGTCCCTAAAGAGATGAGATACTTTTCTCAAACCTCCTAAAGATGCACCTCCAAATCTACATGTAAAGAAACACAAAAAAGGTTAATAACAGAACTGTCTTATTTGGTTGATATGACTGTTGGATGTTGCCTTATTATTGTATATTATGATTAAACATTGAAATATATTATTAACATTGAATACTTACAATAGATCTAGAACCCAAAATATATGATATCATATAAGTTATGTCAATATTTCTCACTTTTCAAGATCAGGAGATCCTGAGGATTTCACAATATAAAATATGATCATATGATAAAACAAGAGTATTCAAAGTGATCTTCCACTTCCTTTTCTGCCCCAGACGTTATGGCTTTTCCCCTTTATGGCCTCGTGTTGTCCTTCCAACTGAACAAACTTTTCCCAATCACATCGCTGCATACAAAGATAGCAAAGAATCAGTTTTTCATACTAAATTCGCCTATTATATCACCAAATAATTTCTTCCAACTTTAATTGATGGTTTCCTCATTTTATTCTATAAATAGAGATGATATTATAAGGATGAATGATAAATGAAGCATTAAATGAAGAGAAATCATACCTTTTTCCTGTCCCAACATACTCCCTAGCTTACCTTGTTGCATGTCCTCATGCAAGAGTATAGTTTAGATGCAATTATGTGAGGGAATAAGTAGGATATACTTCTTCCCTGTAATTCCTAAAACCATTATTTTTCTTGAGGACATCAAAAGGTTGAGTTACCTCATGATATTTTAAGTTATAATCACTATGGTATTGATCAAGAGGCTACCATATGATTGGGGTCTTGTAGCGGCATCCTAGCCAGTCTGGTCCTATTGTTAAAATCATATTGCTATATTTGAAAAAATGGGAAGAGGCAGTTGGAAGTTACAATATCCGAACGGCTCTCAGCTCCTCACAGTGTTACTGGAAACTTCCCATATTTTCTTTGATGCAGCCAAGGCTTCTTCTTTAATATCTTGGAAGTATTCCTTTCTGACCTGAATGATATCAGTGTGGATTGGTCCCAATTTTCCTACGACATCGTTTTTCTTTATAAACTTCTTATGCCAGACAGATAGGAGTAGTGGTTGTGTAGGTTCTTCTCTGACCCATAGGTCAATGCCATACTCATGCCTTTTGAATGTGTTGTAAGCCTTGGCCCATTTTGTTTTATTATCAGCAAAGGAAAGGAACACCTGAAATTGAATGTCCCCTATGAATGGTACAGGGTGGCTATCCCTGTCATCCTCTAAAACAAAATTATGCATATAGAGCTCACAAAGGAGGTGTTGAACCTTCTCATCGTGTTCTCTGAAACACTTAATAAAATCAGGAGTGGTTTTAATTTCTACTGGTTTACCAACCTTAGTGGCCTTAAATTTTAATAGGAGATATATCTCCATAGGAAATAAATCATAATTAGTGAGGGAGCTCGACAAGATAGAGTATCTGAATAGAGAGAACATACAGTCTCCATTTATTCTCTGGCTTTCTGCAATTGACCCTCTAAATTTTCAACCTTCTTTTACTCAGCCTTGTATTGAGAAAAATTCTCATCTTCCATCCTAGTAGGTGCCTCGAACTTCTTCTTTAGCCCTTGATGTTCATGAAAAGTGACCACCTTTTCCTTGTGCTGAGCTAGCTCTTAGTGAACTGTTAAAAGCTCATTCTCTAATTTTCTAATAACGACTTCTCTAACAAAGGGAGTGTAGAGAGGTGTTTCATCTATTTGGACTTATACATCTTGGGTCTCCTCAGGGTCAGTTTGCATAGCAGCTTTAGTTGCTTCTAGAATTATAGCTTGAATGTTTTCTTCAATATCGGTCTGGACAGCAGTGTCCACAGTGGGGTAGGCCATTTGAGTTCCCTGTGAAAAGATACAGGGCTCCTCGGTTTGTATGGAAGTATCTTCTCTGATAGATGGCTCATTATGGGTTTCTTTTGGGCAACCCTTAAGAAAATTTATCAGAGTCTCAGCATCCTTCGCAGAACATTGTTTTGTTTGTGTCCCTGCATTCTCCATTTCTGCTTTCAATTTCCTCGTTCTGGTTGCTTCTTTTAGCTAGTATTTCAACTGCCTATTTACCTGATTTTGTTTTATGTATTTTCTGAGCACCATTTAATCTTAGATTTGTAGGGATCTTCTACTCTAGGGCTTCCATCTGGGTCTGCGTTACCTTATTCTACTTGTATAGGCTGCATTATGTTATCATCAGGAATGTTCCCAATTGGAACTGTGTTTTTTGGCGGGATTTCTCCTTCCAACTCATAATTTTTATTCATCTCATGTTCAAGATATTCCAATGTAATGGTATCTCCTGAACAGTCATCATTCTCATGGTCTCTTCTTGGTAGGCCTCATCCACAAGGGGCTTTGAAAAGGGAATATCACTTGCTTGATCAACATCCTTCAAGTTTCCACCTTCAGGATTTCTTTCTCCTTGGGTTTCTTCTTATTGTTTGGCTTTGAGGGGTGTTCCCATATCAAGAATTAACTCTCTCTACTCCTCAATGGCATCAATGCATGGTTGGGTTTGTTCATGACCAGAATTGTTAGTAGGCACCGACCGATCAGGGGTACAGTTATGTTCTTTAGTGTTCCCTGGTTGTTCCCTACCTTCGGTAAACATTCCCATGCTCCCTAAAACTCTTGCCACTTCCTCCTCATAGTCTTCCAAAGGAGAGTATTGAGGACTAAGAGGAGGTGTACGGGATGGTCCAGCTTCTTTTGCTTGGATTGGAATGCGCCGCTGGGCTTTTACTCTCACCGAGCATCTACACTTAGCTGATTCTAGGGGTGCAGTGGGGCACTTTCGTTTTAATATTTTCTTTGGGCCTGGGACTCTTGGCCCTTACTACTCTGTTTCCTCATTTTCTAGGGGTGGAGCCAAGGTAGGATTTATGATGCTGCCCCATGTTAATTATTGTTGTGCCAATCTATTTGTGATGATTAACTTAATTAACCCATGATGGCTAACTACACTATATGGGTCCTTGGATGTCCTTACCCATTGGGCAACATCTTGTAACAGGGAATTTAAATAAAATGGTAAATTAATTGAAATTATTTGCTTTAAAATGGCTAGGAGTTTCAGTTGTCGAGGCTTTACTATGTCATGCCAGCCGTCGCAGGTGATATATCTTTGGACGATGACCGCCAACTCTTTCCATGGTTGCTGCAATGCCGAAGGATGAATTCCTTTCCCTGTTCGTATCAACTACTTGCCTGGGTCTTGGAAGGCTTTAATTGAACTGTATAAAAGGACGCATTTGTCTACCCATTTGGCCCCTTTTGCTGGAAGTTAGGTGACTTGAGCCAGGGCTTCTTGCGAAACTACCATGCTTATGCCTTTGACCACCATACTACTATTCTGCATATTTCGCAGAAATTCTAATGTTAGCTCTTGATGGAATCCTTGCAATCTGTTTAAGTGCTGGAACCAACCCGTGTGTTCAAGGATTTCGCAAGTTTGATCCGACTCCATCAGTACTAGAGGCTTACTCTGAATTTCTCTTCTATCCATAGCTGCTACAATTGAGTCTGGTTCTTTTGTATATAACTATGTTTTACCCCTGTAATGCAACACAACAACAATGTATATCACAACAATTATAAAGGAAATGATGCTACTTGGATAAGTATTATCATTTTTAGTTAATTCATCCATCCTGTCATCCATACTTAACACAAAATCTTATGTTCACATGCCCGCTATAATGGTTGTCATTCTTCGACCAATGAAAATTTTCTACTAATTATTACACATTCCTGCACATCATGCAATTCGTACTTTGGAGGTAATCCAAATGATTGCCACACATTTATCCATAACTGGAATACATGCCATCCATACGCATTCTATCCCCCCTAACAAGAAAAGGGCGTCCACATCCTTTCAGCACACGAAAAACAGGAAAATAAACTAATGCGAAATAAATGCAGCAACCAATCTAAAAAGCACAACACGCAAATCAATAAAGCATTTAAGAGACGTGCGCCATTAGACATGAATTGGCCAAAATAAAAACAACAATATTAATTCATTATGTCAGATATTTTACCGTGAGCGGAATTAATCACATCAGCATAATCGATAGTTTATGTTTGATAACTTTCATTTAATGCATGAACATATGGAATATGATAAATTAAAATAAAAATTACCATGCTATGTAGCTTGTAAGAGTGCTACCAAATGGAAATTTTCATTAGAAATAGATTCATTGGTGATAAGAGGTAGATGTCATATGGAAATATAAGATAATACTTCAATACCACAGCAGAGCCATTGCTGCCAACAAGCATTCATAGCCTCAGCAGGGTTGCTTTTTAACCCTTCCAAATGAGCCAGAGTCCTTTTGATAGTTTAATTTTTTTATTTATTTTGTCACAAAGAGACCACTATGCTGGCATGGTGACGAGATAACCATAGTTCCACTCACTTGGGTGTAATAGAGATGATCAGGCTAGCTCGTGATGAGACCCCCTATTCTTCTGACAAATTAATTATTAAGAAGATCACTACCTTGGTTTGGTAGCCAAATTGGAATGTCTCCTATTATATTCTTATGATCATGGTAGGTTGGCTCATGATGAGACCCCCTATCCTCTTTGAAAAAGGTTTTAAGCATTTTGCTATTTTATTTTGCTTTTGCAATTTTTCTTGTAAAAAAGGGAGGCTCATTTGCTCCTTAAGAGTCAGGGATGGTGTAAGAAGTAAGAAGATGCTAATGGAAGTATTATACTCCTATACCTTAACATTATATTGATGAGTTTTATCCATTTGAAAGTATAAACATAAGCCAGCATGGATTAAAGGTAATGAATCATTTCACGATGTGTCCAAAAGAAAAGATGTTTAGACAGCCATTATAAAGATACACCATATTATCTTGATGAATAAAGATAACCAAAAAAAGGGTTTTAGAAGTTATAATAACATTGTTTTTACCATTTATCTTTAGAAGAGGAAAAAATGTACATGGTGCTTATTTTCAATACAAAACAAGAAGAACATGTTATAATTATCAAGAGAAAAATGAGAAAATTTCAAAAATTAGCTCGTAAAAGGTGCGATTCAATCAGCATAATAAAAAAACTCAAAAAATCAAAATAAAAAAAACAAGGTGTTGTTCATTTTATTGAACGACAATTGTTCAATCATTTTCATAGCAAAATCAATCAAAAATGAAATTATTGTTCAATCAATTGAACGGTAGTCGTCCAATTGTTCAAACAACAGAGTTGAAATAAAAACAAAATGTGATGTTCAATCAATTGAACGGTAGTCGTTCAATGGTTTGAATAGTAAAAACAAATAAGGAAAAATGTGATGTTCAATCAATTGAACGACAAGAATTCAATAGTTTGAATAGCGAAAACAATTGAGAAAAGAAATATGATGTACAATCAATTGAATGACAGTCGTTCAATAGTTTGAACAAAAAAAAAACAGTATTGTTCAATCAAGTGAATGACAATTTTTTAATATGTTATCTCAAAATCAGACCCTGGAAGGCTACAGACTAGGAAGACCTCAAGTAACTATTTCAAACCTACTTTAGGCTGAGGCTTAGCCTCCTCAACCGGAGAGGGCTCTCTCAAAAGGGTTAATGATTTTGATTATAGTTAAGATGGCTAACTCTTGTGAAACAAAAGTAAAAATATCAATGGTGGAAACACATTTAGCAACTATCCATTGGGCTTATGGATTCAATATCATTTCAATTTGACAATGATTTCAACCTTACATAGAAGTCAGGGCATTCAGCATTTAAAATATTCAGAACATACCAACTCAGATGAGACCACACAGCCTATGAATGCATAAAGGAAGTTAGAGCACCTCAAGTGAATTATAAGTGATTACACATTCATACCACTGCAAGAATTAGCAAAAGAACAATATCACACATTCTGAACATCAAATCCCTCATGAATCCTGAGAAGTAAAGCCAAACTTGTATTACCAAAACAGAGTACTACATAAGCCAAATATCAATGTTTTTCATAAAATTTCCAACCCTTATTACATTGCTTCTCCAGCTATATATAGAGTTCTTCTATATGATTGATATTCCTCCTCAAGCATGAGGGAAATTCGAATTCCTCCTTATTTGACACCTATTGACACTTAAACTAACTATTTAATACAAAAGGCAGCTAACTAGGAGTCCTAGAGACCTAAAACAATTAGGAGTGTAACTCCTCATTATGGTCAAAACAACCTTATCTAGGAATTAAACACTCCTTTTGACACAAAAAAATCCATGAAGTCAAATTTGAAGAAGTCCATAACCTTCCAGCTGGCCCTTGATGACTCATCCTTTTGTTGTTCCTAGAAACTAGGAAATTGTCCCTTGCTCTATTCTGGCTGAAAAATAGGTCTTGGGACAGAGCTCATAACTTCTCATAAAAATTGTATTTAGAAAACCTAAAGGAGGCTTTTGTGAACCAATCCATGCTCAACAAAAAAATCTCTTCTTTTTTTTAAACACCTTTCCTACCGCCCAAAATATGTCTTTGAAAAACAGGTGTCAAACAGAGAAATAGGCTTGTGAAAAACTGCACTTACAACAGTTTCGTAGCGCAAGTTTGATCATTCATTTCTCTCAAATAATAATGGATCTGAAGAAATTGGAAGATATTTTTGTACCTCAGTATCTTAAGGATGAAAACCTCTTTCACTTTTCAGAGATGAGGTTTTAACTGCTCATAAACGCTTCTAGAAATTGACTGGTAAAAACAAGGAGAGAAAGTTCCTCCTTTTTGCTTTTGATCTTCACAAGGATATTCGAAATCAATTATGCCTATTGTCCTTCTTTGATTACACAAAAATGTGTTGGAGTGCCACATTCTTGATTTGTTGTAGACCTTTCCCATGCATGTGTATGAGGATAAAACTTGTTTAATTCTGCCTGAAGTATGATGAACAATACTTGGCTATGATAAGCTTTATGACAAATGGCTTATAGTTTATATATGCTTTTGCTTTGCTTGTTTTGTGCTTGCTGAATGCTTATCTTGTGTAAATGATCCTTCTTTAGAAACTTCTTTTCGAAAAGGTTTCCCTTTTGTCCCTCCAAATTGGTCAACTTCATCAAAATATGTGGCTACAGCAGTATCGTAGCACGCTACGAAACTGCTGTGCATTAGGCATTATCTTCAGCAGTTTCATAGCGCGTGCTACGAAACTGCTGTGTAATCACAAAAACACAATTTAAGTGCCAAAATTCGACTATATTGAGCCTCTTTGTATTGGAATGTATTTTTCAACTGCCCTGAAGCTATTCAAAACTGAAATGGAGATGCATCATTCTTGAAAAAACTTGCAACAGGGTAAATCATCAAAATTTGGTACATGACCTTACTTGCTATGTGATTTTCCTTAGCTAAGGAAATCCTTTCTGCTGGCTTAGTTGCATCTTCAAAACCTCAATTTGCCTCTTCATAATTCTGATGTTGGGTCTAAGCCTATTATTAATCCATCTGATGTATCTTGCCTTGCTTAACTTAGGAACTGCCTCGTTTGAAACAATGATGAAGATTTCTGATCTCTCCTCACCATAGGCTTGTTTTCTCAAACTAAGAATGGTAGCAAATGTCTATTGCATGAACTCGACCAAGATTAGCGTGAATATGTTCAGGATCAATTAACTCTTCCCTTACCCTTTTTCTTTGAAATTTTGTCAGTGATAACATAATAAATTGAACATCAAAAACCAATGAACGAAAAATGTGTCATTCAATCAATTGAATGGCGATCGTGAAAACGCAAAGGAAAACATGTTGTTCAATCAATTGAACGATAGTCGTTCAATTGTTTGAACAATGAAACATGAAACGAAAAATGTGTTGTTCAATCAATTGAATGGAAAACGTTCAATTGTTTGAACAATGAAAAACAAAAAAATAAAAATGTGTTGTTCAATCAATTGAACGACAAACGTTCAATTGTTTGAACAGTGAAAAATGAAAAGGAAAAAATGTGTTGTTCAACCAATTGAGCGGCAAACATTCAATTATGTGAACAATGAAAACAACAAAGAAAAATGTGATGTTCAATCAATTGAATGGCAAACGTTTGCTTTTTTGAACAATAAAAAATGAAAAAGAAAAAATGTGTTGTTCAATCAATTGAAGAAGAAACGTTCAATTGTGTGAACAACGAAAACAACAAAGAAAAATGTGTTGTTAAATAAATTGAACGGCAAACGTTCACTTGTTTTAACAATGAAAAATGAAAAAGAAAAAATGTTTTGTTCAATCAATTGAATGACAAATGTTCACTTGTGTGAATAGTGAAAACAACAAAGAAAAATGTCTTGTTCAATCAATTGAACAGCAAACGTTCGCTTGTTTCAACAATGAAAAACGAAAAAGAAAAAAATGTGTTGTTCAATCAATTGAACGGCAAATGTTCAATTGTGTGAACAGTGAAAACAACAAAGAAAATTGTGTTGTTCAATCAATTGAATTGCAAATGTTCGCTTGTTTGAATAGCAAAAAATGAAAAAGAAAACATGTGCTATTCAATCAGTTGAATGACAAACGTTTAACTGTGTGGACAGTGAAAACAACAAAGAAAAATGTGTTGTTCAACCAATTGAATGCAAAAATGTTTAATTGTTCAAATAGAAAAATACGACAAAATAAAACTGCGATGTTCAATCAATTTAACGGCAAACATTCAATCGTTTGAACAACGAGTTACAAAATAAAAATAGATATGATGTTTAATTAATTAAACGGCAAGTGTTCAATTGTTTTAACATCAAAAACAAAATTAAAAAAATCCATATTTACATGGTAATGCCTACAAAAGTATGTACATTATTTACATTTTTTCAAGCAATTTCAATTTTTTAAAGAAAAAGTTGTTGAGTTATCATTCCCTGCAACTAGAATTTGCATGGAGGGGTCCTCGCGTACCACTTGCATAAAGATTCTTGTTGAAATGTGGCAACAAGAATATTCTGATTTTAATTTGTCCTTGAATTAAAATTCAAATTTAGTCTCAATAGTTGCTTGAAAAATAATTAATTAATTCATCTTGAGTTAATTAGTTGGAGAAATTCAAGTTAGAAGTATTTGTGAAGTCATGCAACAGTTATCCCTTAAATTAAGGAGATAAGATTGAGTTGTAATTGAGTTGTAATTATTTAGCTCAGTTTACTGAGTTAAGTCCAGTTAAATTAGTTCAAAACTGTTTAAGGAACTAATTGTGAGTTCAGTCAGTTAATGCATGCATGCATCCAACTAGTGCACTCCAGATAACTGAAGATTCTCTCATCAGTAACTCATACATTCTAAGAAAGACCTAGTTGAGAGTATGATCCAAGTGGATATTGGTGGCCACCCGCTAATTCGACTTGGATCCCCTCTAAGTGCTTCGTGCAGTTTTTTTCAGTTTCCTTAATTATAGCACAATTTACTATTTTTAGCAGTTTT
>APFE030944902.1:0-10699 GCA_000404065.3 Pinus taeda
ACTCATTGTATCTCTGCATTTTGGCAAAGGAAGAAAGACCAGGGTTTTGCAGTCCTTTTTGGGATTCCTGTGGTTACATGTATTGATAGTGTGTTTCTCTTTGTAATTGTAATTTTTTTATGTGAATCATCTTCTTACTTTTTCTTCTACAAATTAGGCAAATGAAGTGTTAAGGTAGAACTCATGGTTGCTATGCTCTGCCTTTAAGTTTGCTTAATATCAATGTTTTCAGCTGTTTAAGGAGAATTCAAGGTGATTGCTTGCTCTCCTTAGCTCCTCACTAGTCATTCTCATCCATCCAAATCTTTCAAAGGCATCAATACAGTCTCCTACCTCGCCCCAAAGAACCCCCTGCGAAAACTGTGTCCAATCCCCGCACCCAAAATTGCCTTTCCCCAATTTTCCACCAAAACCCTAAAAATCCCAAATCAAACCTTTTTATCAGTTTACTAGCCTAAAATCAGTGTTCTTTATTGGTTATCTCTGCCCGTTGAAGATCTTTGCTGAGATAGACCGGAGAGAGCCCTCTCCTGCCCCGTAGGGCTAGCTACGAGGCTAAGTGGTTTGATGTTGCCTTGGAGTTTACCTTTTTCGGCCTGAGATGAAATTTCAAGCGCTAACACACCCCACACTTCCACTTTGTTGTCTGATACTGAAGGGTCGTCACAAGGCATTCATCCAGAACTTTCACAGTCACTTGAAGCTCAAGGCTTTGAACTTGGGATTGTCCCAAGCATCCGACCCCTTGCTTCTTGTCCACCACCATCATATTATTTGTCACCTCAAGAGTCTAATCCAGAAACCCTTGAGAGTACACATAGGTTTGTCTTATATCCTCTTAATCCGTTATTTGATCCTTTTGTGATATCTCCTCAGTGTCCTTATAGTCCATAAGGTCGACCTAGTGTTCCTTTGTAGTTATCTCCTTGTACATCTCAGATTCCTCCTCGCCAGTTGTTTCCACCCATGGACTTAGAAGGTGAGATTCCATCCTCTTCTCAAGGTCCCCCGAAAGTCTCCACTATTCACACTCCTCATGTTGATGAAGAGCAAGAATGTGACTTTCCTCCTGAATTCTTTCCTTTTACGGGAAGAGTTTCGTCTCAAACACTTCCTCAAACTAGTGGGGCTATGCTTCCTCATGGTTATACAACCTATGCTCAATTAGTTTCGGGAACTCCTAGTGCTTCCTCTTCGTACCAAAATCCTATTTGGTCGTCAAATGTTATGCCTAATTCTGGTTTGTTTATTCCTAACATGACCTGTCAGATGCTTGTACAAACTTTTGTTACGTCAATTCCCATTCAACCAACTATTCCATGGAAACCTTTACTGTCATTTCAAACTTTCATTGCGGTACAATCGACTGTTTCGGTTCATGTGTAGCTGAGTTCTTCAATCCCTCCGTCAAGTGGACAAAATGTACCACTGCTTTATTCACAACCTTGGGGGGAAAACCCAAACATTCCTCTTGTGTCAGGTGGAACCTATGTGAGTGGATCACAACCTCACATGCTTGGAGTCAGTCAACCTAATCCTAGTGGTATTCCTTATCTCATTGATTCATCCAGGGCAGGTAATATCCAGTATCAATAGCCTTACATGGCCCAAATACCACTCCAATAGTCTTATGTTCCATATGGTTCACAAGCACTAGAAACTCCACTATATATTTGACAAGGAGGTCCTCATGTGCAACCTAGTCAAACTTTTATTCCCTATGCATATGATCAAATCCCATTTGGAATTTACCAGTACCCACAGGGAATCCCTCAAGGAACTATCCAGCAAATGTTACCATAGCAAGGACAACCTTTGCAGTAGTAGGGGTAGCCTTTGCAGCACTATCAACAGCCTTTTCAACAGCAAACGCATTTTTATCAACAACCCAACCAACCCTTGTATCTGCAAGGCCAACCTTTGCAACAACAAGGTCAAACCTTGAAACAGCAATCTCAACCGATATATCAACAAGCTCAAACCTTGAAGACATAAAATAAACCCCTATAGCAGCAAGGCCAATCACTTCATATCTAAGGGAAACATGTGCAACAACCTTACAATCCATATGTTGCATAGAATGTTTATCCTCCTTATGGTTTTCAACGGCATATGGTAGGTCAGTATCAACCCTACCTTGGACAGAATCCACCTTATGGTCAAGGTATCCCTCAGTGGGGGCAGAATCAAACCCCCTATGGTCAAATTCCTCTGCTTTGGGGGAAGAATCCTTACCAACAAGGTTGGAACCCATAGGTTGGGCCTCCTCAAAGGCCTTATATGCCTTTTAATCTGAAATTGTGATTTTTAGCTACATTGGAATTCCCCGATGTATCGAGGCTTACTAATGATCCCATTCTTCATTCACCTTACTGAACTCTAGTTCCTACTAAAATTTTGAGCGATTTCCCTGAGTTTGAAGGAAAACCTAAAGAAGACCCTCAAGCCCATGTGATGACATATCACTTACGGAGTTCTTCCAATTCTTAAGTTGACAATTTTATTCATCTCTGCCTCTTTCAGCGAACCTTGATAGGTGTCGCCACAAAATGGTCTATTGAGTTGCCTTGAGGTACCTATGTAGACTTTAATTATTTTGTTATGGCTTTCCTCACCCACTTCTAGTTGTCGGTTCGATAAGAAATCGGTGCTCATTTTCTCACCTCTCTGAAGCAAGATACTGCGACCCATATTTCCAATCACATCCATGAATGGAGAAGTCAGCGTCACCTCATCAAATTTGAAATTCTTGATGATTTGTTAATTGAATGGTTCACCAAATCATTCGTAAACAAAATTGCTAAAGATATAACAATGGGTGGATGTGTTACCAAGGACCAAGATATTTCCCATGCCCAGTATTTAGACTGAGTCTATTCCCAATATGGAACGCTATATGAAATGTTTCCTGATGCTCCAAGACCATCTTCAGATCTAGTATCTTCAAAGTCTCTCGATGTACCACCTGTTTATGGTAGAATTAGATCAATGTCTCAAACTTCCGCCAAAAATTATTCGAACCAAAAATATGTTTCGAATCCTGGTTCTAATCATCCTTCAAAAAATTCGTTGAATCCTGGTAAAACCTCTAAGGTCCATGCCATCCAGCCTACCGCGGCAGATAAAGCCTCAAAAGGAAAAGCAAAATATGATATCTCAAAATAGGATCCTCCCAAATCATCTTCTGATGATGCCTCCAAATGAAAGCTAAAATATCCTTACCTCATTTGTGAGGAAGACCATTATACCAAAGATTGTCCCTGACACACTGAATTTAGTCGTTTATTAAAAGGGACTCTGGTTGTTTTGAAAGTGCCATTTCCATCTTAGAAAACTCAATTTGTGGACCAAGCGCAATCCTCTGCATCATATGGTTCTCAAGTTTTCATGATGATGGGTTCATTCCTATCTTTGTCGCTACTCGATCGAAGGATTATCAAACCCCTCAAAAGCAGACAGTGGAGAAATAAGCCACTAATGTACCTTCCACTTCTACTCCACCCAGTTCTGGTCCTCTCCATGTTGAGAAACCTAATAATGAATCCATTCTTCGACCACCTTCCAAAGGTGTGCTTTAGAAATCATCCTATAATCTAAATGCTAGAGCTACTCAACATTACAGTATTGTCGAAGATATAATTCAAGAGCCTTCAGTGATGTCTTCTTTGGAAGTTCTCCAAACATGTCCAATGTAGCAAAATTAATTATTGTCTGCTATTGGAGGCATTGATCCTATTGATTCTAGTTTGATTACCTTTGATCTCAAAAACCATGTTCCTCATCTTCCTCATCAGATTGTTTTTCTTATTCAAGTTATTATTAAAGGAAAGACGATCCATCGGACTATCATTGATGAAGGTGTTTCCACCTACATCATGTTTGTTTCATGTTGGAAATCCATTGTCTCTCCATCCCTTAACCAATCCCCGAACACCTTGGAGGCCTTTGATGGCAGAGGATCTCATCCTTATGGTATTATCACAACTTTTCCCATCACTCTAGAAGGGAATATTGTCAAGCTAGAAGTGGAAGTTGTAGACACAAATCTGAATTACAACCTTCTATTTGGGCAGAGTTGGACCCATGCCATGTTTTATGTGGTTTCCTCTTTGTTCCGGGTGCTTTATTTTCCTCATGAAGGAAAAATTGTCACCGTCAACCAATTGTCTTTTTTCTCTTCTGGTGCCTCGAATTGAAATGTCCCATATGTGGGAAATACCAAAATTCCATTTGAGAGTGTGGGGGAAGGTCTTTTCAAAGGTTCAGCTTTAATGGGAAATTTTTATCTTCCACCTCCGCATATCACCTCGATCAATATGATCTATGTTTCTACATATCCATGGATTATTACTTCTCTAGATTAGATTGATTCATTTGGTGATACCATGCTGCTAATTCCATTGGAACAAGATTATCATGAAATTATCTTGGCTTCAGCAACTGCTTCAGAAAGTCATGTTGTTCTCAGTATGAACCTGGATACCTATGTGCAATCTCCTTGGCTTGTTTCTTTGGATTCCCCATATCCTTTGAACAAGACATTCCCCACAAATGAGAGTATTGTTGAGGCTATGTCTCTTGACGAAACTCCTTGGAACAATATTCATCATCGTTCATTATTTCTTCCAAGCCTGAGTGAGATCCCTTTGTATCTTGAATCTTTCGTTTGTCATAACCCAATGCATCCACTTCAAACACCTGTTTTGGTGCATGAAGCCTTCTCTGAAGCTAATATGGTAAATATTACTGCAACCGTGCCACTCGACATTTCCATTAAACCTGGAATTGTTGAGGACATTCACATTGGGGTTTCCTGTTCTCCTGATGAGATCAGGGTTTACACTGCTCTTTTAAAATAATTTTGCGATGTCTTCACTTGGTCATATGAGGAAATGTCTAGTATTAATCCAGCTATTGTGGTGCATGAAATACCCACGTATCCTTATGTGAAGCATGTTCTTCAATGGCTCTGTCCCATGCATCCTAAGAAGGTTGTTGCTATTAAGGCAGAAGTTGAAAAGCTTTTAAAAGTTGGTTTTATCTACCCTATCCCATTAACATATTGGGTTTATAACATTGAACATGTTCCTAAAAATCAGGGCATGATCCGAGTTTGTGTTAATTACCATGAAATCAATCGCGTGTGCCCAAAAGATAAATATCCCACTCCGTTTATTGATCAAATCGATGAGTGCGTTGGGAGTGATATTTTCTCTTTTATGGATGGTTTTTCTGGTTATAACCAAATCAATATATTGCCTATAGATCAACACAGGACGTCCTTCATCTTTCCATGGGGGGACTTTTCCTATAAGAAGTTGCCTTTTGGCTTGAAAAAAATTGGCACTACCTTTCAGAGAGGAATGTCATATTTTTTTCATGATATTAGACACATTGTTCAACCTTATCTAGACGATTTACCAGCTCATTCTGCTAAGCATCGTGACCATCCGGACCACCTTCGAGCCATCATTTTGCATTGTCGAAACTATAATATTCGTCTTAATCCACATAAGTGTGTCTTCTGTGTAGAATTTAGTTGAATTTTAGGTTTTGGTGTGTCCCAAGAAGGTATCTGAATAAATCCTCTGAAAGTTGAGGCTACTGTAAACTTACCCCCTCCTACGACACTGCATCAATTGCAAATTTTGCAAGGAAAGGAAATTTTTCTTTGTCACTTTGTCCCTAACTACGCTGAACTCGCCAAGGTATTTACTTGCCTTCTCAAAAATGGGATCCCATTCCTATGGGATGAAATTTCCCAACAATCCTTCGATGCCCTAAAGAACATGCTCATCAATGCTCCTTTATTGTATCCCACCGACTATCGCCGCAATTATTTCTTCTATTTGGCTGTAGCCGACAGTACCATTGCTATGGTATTGGGCCAGGATGATAATGATGGTAATGAACACGTGGTTTATTATTTAATTCAAAATCTCATTGACACTGAAACTTGATATGCTCATGTTGAGAAATTTTCCTTGGCAACAGTACATGTTTTTCAACGATTTTTTCATTACATTCTTCTACGTAAGACCACAGTGATTTCTGACTGCAACCCCATTACTTGTATTTTGACTCATCAATTGCTTGGGGGAAAATACTCTAAATGTAGTGTTGTCCTACAATAGTTTGATTTGGATTTTATTGTCACCAATTCAAAGAAATCTTTCAAATTGATTTGCGCTCTTCCTTCCGCAAACACTTCCACTGATTTTTCTAAGCAGATCCCTGATGACACTTTGTTTCTTATCATCACTTTCAACTCGTGTTTGGAGATATCATTGTTTATCTACCCAAACCTTTTGACCTGAGTTGTCTCGATCTGACGATGTTGCATTTAGCATCAGTCTGAACCTTATCGGATTATTGGTGATATATTATATCGAATAGGTGTTGACACTGTTCTTTGCAGATGTCTAACATTTGAAGAGGCTGAACGGGTCTTTAATGACTGCCACTCTGGGGCATGTGGTGTTCATATGTCATTCTATGCCTTTGCTCAGAAGATCCTCCGCACCGGTTATTTATGGCCTTCCATTTTCAAGGATTATATTATAGCCATTCAGAAGTGCCATGACTGTCAGATTTATAACCGCAAACAATGAGCCCCGCCATCACCCTTACACATATTCATTATCATTGGCCCATTTGCTAAATGGGGCATAGATTTCCTCACATGTAACCCTTGCTCATTCAGGGGGCATGGTTATATCATCGTTTTCATTGACTACTTCACTAAATGGGCTAAGGCGATGTCCACATATAATGTTGACAGTATCACTGCTGCTCAATTCCTCTTCAACCATGTCATAGCCCATTGTGACATCGCTCAAGCCTTTTTCATTGACCATGGATCACATTTTCATCAGTACATGATGGAAAAGTTAACTGCTTTGTTGGGTCTTCGCCATGATAGCTCAACTCCTTACTATCCATAGGCCAATGGCCAAGTTGAAGCAATTAAAAAAGTTTTGATTACTATGCTTCAACGAACCATTGGGAAGCATAAAAATGACTTGCATCTCATGCTACTCTCGGCTCTTTTGGCCTACAGGACTTCAACTAAGACAGCCACTGATTTCACTCCATTCCAGTTGGTTTATGGTTTAGAGGCAACACTACTGATTGAGTGTGAAATCCCTTCGTTGAAATTAGCTATCGAACTACTTCCTAATACCTCATCTGAAGAGGAGCAGATACTTTATCTCTAGATGCTTGACGAGACCCATCGTATTGCAGTGATGGTGATCGAAGCCCAAAAAAAGCGAGTTAAAGCCCATTTTGATCAAATTGTTTCTCCACGCATTTTTGTTGAAGGCGACTTGGTTCTTCTGTATGATCAAGCCAACAATAATTTGGGAGTTGGGAATTTCAAACCTAGGTGGCATGGGTCGTATATTGTAAAATGTATCTTACAAAAAGGTGCCTACGAAATAGTTGACTACGAAAGAAATGCATTGCCGCAACACCGCAATGGGTTGTATCTGAAAAAGTATTATGCATGAGTTCCATGTATTACTTTTGTACATTAGTGTGTGATTCATTGGCATGCGCTTTTGATTTTTTGGTGTGACTGTTTGCTTTGTAGACATGCTTTTTCTACTTACCCTATGTTCCACTCAGTTGTAGATGTCATCAAACCATTATGTTGGTTTTACTAATGGTGCTTGTCGTAGCACACGGAACTTGTCTTCCGTAGCTTGAGCACTCTTTTCCCTTGATGGCGAGTTGATCAATTTACAAGGTATTTTCCTAGGATGAAAAACTAATAATATTTCCGAATATAGTGGATTCATTGAATTGTTATCAGAAGCGGTTTCTCTTGGCATTAGAAATTTAGTTGTTAAATTAGATTCACAACTCATTGTGTTAAAATTGAATATCATTACTCAGTAAGAAATCCACAAATTCTGCGTATGTATCTACGTGTTACATTACTGGAAAGAGATCTTGATTTTATCATATCAATGCATTCCACATAATTTGAATATATTAAAAGATGCATTAGAAAATTATGTTCTTGATAGACATTTGCGTAATTTATAAAATTGATCATATCATCATGGTACATGGACACATAAGTAGAAAATAAAACATGAATATGTGTATAACATGGACACACAAGACCGCTCTAATCACTCGGCCTAATAATCGATGCAATCTCGCAGACACTCCTATTATATGCCTATGGTATTGCAGAGGAACGTCGTCTATGGTCGCGTATTTTGGAATCCCTTGGGTGATCACTTCCAAATTGCGTTCCATCTCCAAAATGGAATCTGCTTATTTTTCGTATGGAGCATCTTCTATCTGATGTGCTACTCGTCATGTTATTGGCGATATGCCAGGAGGCCTTTCTGGTCCAACATCTGCACATTTATCACAAGTTAAATCTTAGATACACTTTAATAAAAAAAACTCATAAAACTTGAAAAAATCCAAAAAACAAGTTTTACCAGCATCAGTTCATTGTTCACCTGGTGGCAGAGGTAGATCTGGATCCCATCTGAAATTTGTGTCGGCACAGGCATATTCATCCACAATGATCAGTTGGAAACGCAACCAACTAAAAAATCTTTGGAGGGAAATGCATTTGTTGGCCCCCTCCTCCACAAGGCACGATTTCACTCCATATGATCAGCCCTGGATCTTATGGAGCAAGATCTGGCACCTCTCTCCATTGATACCAAAATAGGAGCAATCACTCCAAAAAGAAAGTGACCAATATCGAACTGAAGCCGAACTACTTCAAGTTTCCCCACTTACCTTTGGTTAGTTGCCTCTTCATACTAGCCAACAACCCATCACACCAGTTGAATATTGTTGGAGTAAGGCAGTCTACCGCATACTGGAATTGAGATTTTTGAAATCTCGTGTAAGGCCTGTGACCCAGCTATACGCGCTATGGTGTGTAGAATTGTCCTCAAGGGAATATTTTCAACAGCCATTATCTTCACCTTCCCTCTCACTTTTGTTTCTATACCCGGGTAATGTCTCTTGATTAGGGCATTGGTGCTCTCACCTCCAGGATGAGATCCGAAGAGTTGAACCCTTTCCCCTCTTCTAGAGAATCTAGTAATGAAGTAGATGTCGATTACTTCTAGTTCCAATTCTTGGTCTCCAATAATGAAGATCTCCTCGTCAACATCCCATAAGCTGATCAGGTAGTGTAGTAGCTCGTTTTGGGCTATGAGTCCTATGGTTCGGAATAATTTCAATAGCCCACAATTCCTCAAAGCATTCATGCATTCCAGATCATGGGTAACCTGGTGATGTTCTACGTCATGGCCTCTCTCCTTCCATTCAGTGACCATGTTGTCGAAATCTCCTACAAAATAACCATTAAACATTGATTAGATGCTTTTCCATGGATAAAAACTAAAAAAATTCGCTCTAAGGAGAATTTTTCCTTCAAATTTTGTGCCTTATGGCAATCGCACATTTTTTTATAAACTCGTGATTCCATCGTAAGAGCCCTTTGGGCTCAGGGGCGACCATCATGATTCCAATGAGAAAACCCGCGATGATCATGCCTGCTTTAAAAAATTGAAATATTTCCTTCTGGCAAGAAAAACCCAATGAAAAAAGCATGAAAACATAATAAAATTCAAGATCAAAGGCAGAGCTCTTACCTATAACTGATGGTTCGTGAAATGATGCCTTGGATCTCCCACACTGCTCGCCTAGAAAATCGAAGAAAATGGGGTAAAATGAACTCTCCAATTTACTCCAAGTGAAATGGTAAAAATGTTTTAGCTTTTGGTATATTTATAAGTTTTAAACTCATTTTTTGCCAATATTTTATTATTTTTCTCAATATTAGTGATGTGTGGTTGTCCTTGTGCAATTACAGGTCCTTTTTAGTGGATTTAGTGATCAATTTTGACTCAACGAGTTTTCATTTTATCTCTTTTTTGGACTCGGTAAAAATAAACGAAAAAGGAACCCCCCTGGGTCATATTTAAGCTCTTTTATCACTTTCGAAACATGAAAAGATTGTCGAGTACTTGTCTTTTCGAACTCGTTAAATTAAAGGAATTGATGTCAACTTAGTATACATTTACCCCTTTTTCGAGCTGAGATTGACTATTTACGAAACAGGTACACATTGGTTGACATGGTCAAGAGGTTCTCTCGAATATTGTTTTCTAACTTTTGGGGTTCAAGGGACAAATTATGAAAAGGGACATGATGGATTTTTCTTTTTCATCTCCTTTTCAAACTCTTTAAATATGAAAAAGATACCGAGTTATCCTTTCATCAAACTCATTAAAAATATTTACGACGAAAGACTTTTCACCATGACAAGACTGAGTTTCTCCTTCCTTGGACTTGTAAAACTTAATAGGATGGATTCATTCGAAGAATGAACTTATATGACAAGCATATGCTATCCCCTTCAAGATTGTGATTAAACATAATTGGGGTACTCACTAGAAATTGCGGGGGGAAATGAAATTGAAACATCCTTTGTATAGGCAGCATATCACTCTTGAACATGACACTCATCTATTTCTTGTGTTGGCTTTGGGATATCCTTACTCAGTGTTAGGCCCCTATACTACTAGTGTAACCCCTTATTGTTATTAGTACAACCCACTTATTATATTGATGTATTTATGTAGTGCCCATATTGTTACTATTGTGCCCCATAGAAGCCCACTATTGCTATTAGTGTGCCCTTACATTATTA